>JABUQX010064047.1:7500-46592 GCA_015478945.1 Trachelipus rathkii
AATATATTATATATATATATATATATATATATATATATATATATTTATTATATATATATATATATATATGTGTGTGTGTGTGTGTTTGTGTGTGTGTGTGTGTGTGTGGGTAGGTGGGTGTGTATGTGTGTGCATATTCACGCTCCTGTACCTTTCACTATAACATCAAAGTGATAAAATTGACAAAAGATGATTTATATTGAGAACATTAATGATTGAACTCTCTTGATCGCCTTGTAAAGCTTGCATTGAACTGGCAATCAACTTCCTCTAAATATCTTTTCTAAAAAACTGGCATTGAATTTTAAGTCTTTTAACCTTTAAAAATAATTAGTTATATTTGTATACTTTGGATTACAATGCTTTTACTTTTTGACCTTTCTAAATAAAATGAAATAATATTTTAATTTGTTTCTTTCATCTATTTCTGAGTTTGTCATTTTTTTATATTTATGTGTTTTATTATATATATTTTTTTCTTTATATTAATATATTTTATATTGATATTTGTCATTGTATCTTTTTTTTGTACTAATCTATTTTTATGTATTGAAGACAAAAGCTTTAGAAATTTAAAAAATAATTTATGTTTTTTGTTTGCTTTTGTATAATGTTTTTCATTTTTTTGGCATATTTTTTTTAACCTTTGCACTTAAATTCTTTTTATGTAATCTATTTAACAAAAGTGTAGGCTGCACCAAAATAAAAAATAAAATAAAGTTTTTTAATTGCCTCTTTATTTTATATTAATGAATAATAAAAAAAAAAATTAAAACATTAAAAATGCTTTAAAAAAATTTAAAATGTGCATTTAAAATTGGAAAATTCTCTTTCCTTTGCTTATTTGTTTTTCTTGCATAAAAATATTTCAATTTATTAAACTTATCTTGAAAGAGTTTTATGTATTTTTATTTATTATAAATGTCATCAAAAATAATTTTTATTTCGTTACTTTATATAATTTATTTTATACATGGTATATAATTTCTGAGAATTGATAAATGTTCCAATCCTTCGTATCTCTATTCCTAGAAATATATATTATATTATTATATATATAATATATATTATTAGTATAATATATATATCTATATATATACTATTTATTATTTATATCTTTATATGAATTTATATATATATTATATATATATATTTAATATATATATATATATATAATTTATATATATATATATATATATATATTATATTATATGTATTATATATGTATTTATAATACTATGTATTAATATATATATCTATGTATATGTTATTATTTATATTATATATATATAGTACTATATATATATATATATATATATATATATATATATATATATATATTATATAAATAAATTATAACATACTCATATATATATATATATATATAAGAAGGATATATTATATATATATATATATATATAATATATTATGATATATATATAATATATATATATATATACTATATATATATATATAGATATATATATATATATATTATAATTAATATATATATATATATATATATATATTATATTATATATATATATGTATGTATAGTATATATAATATATATATATATATATATATATATTATATATATTAATATATTATAATATAGTATATATATATATACGATTATTTTATTATAGTAGTATAGTATATATATATATAATATATATCTATATATAATTATATATTGTTAATATATTATATATATATATATATATATATAATAATATATTTATTTAAATATATATATATATATATATATATAATATATATATATATATATTAGTATATAATATGATAATATATAATATATATGTTATATATATATGTATATATATATATATTTAAATATATATATTAATATATAGTATATATATAGTATATATATATATTTATATATATATAGTATATAATAATATATACATATATATATTTTAAATTTAATATATATATATATATATATATATATATTATATATATTATTATATATATATATATATATATAGTATAGATATAAATATGATTATATATATATGTTATTAGTATATATATAATATTATATATATATATATATATGATCTATATAATATAAGTATCGTATATATATATATCATTTAGAATATATGATAGAATACTAGTATAAATAATATATTATTATATATATGAAAATAGGTAATTAATATTATATATATATATTATATATTATATATTAATTAATATATATGAATAATTATATATATATATATATTTAATTATTATATATATGATATAGTATATATAAGTATATATATAGTATATGATATATATATATATATATATTTAGTAATATATATATTATATATATATGTGTATTATATTATATTTAATATTATACTTATATAGTATTATAGTTATTATAGTTTAAGACATATATATATAGTATACTATATATATATATAGTATTCATAATATATATAGTATGATATATATTATATATATCATATAGTGTGTAATGTTAGTGAATGATAGGCTATATATATAGTAATATAATAGTAGGGTGATGATATTAGGTATATATACGGTAGTATATACTATATAGAGTATATATGATATATATTATATATAATTTAAATATATAGTAGTTATTTTAAAGTATAATATGTATATATATATATTATTATTTATATAGTATAGTATAGTTTATATAATTATAGGTATATATAGTATATATATATTATATAGTAGTATTCTATTACTATTAGCCGCAGAAAAACTAATTCTAGCCAATGGAAAGTAGATGAGATACCTTCAATACTCACATTCTTATAATCCTAATTAATGTTACGTCGGAGTACTAAGTAGTAATAAATATTAATATAATTATATTATATATATATATATATATATTACTATATGATTTTCAATGTTAGTTATATTGTTCATGTATTAAAAGTTATTTTTTATATTATTGGTAATAATTATATATATTTATAGAGTAGAATAAAGGGTAAAATACTAATATATATATATATATATACTAAATATATACACTATATACTAAATATAAGTAATGATATTAATAACCTTAACGGTTTGCACAATTATCAGTATACTATTAACATATTATATCTGGATATGATAGTATGACTATAGAGTAATTTGATTAATTCAGAGTAGTATAATCTAATCTTATGGACAGCTCAAAGTATTATATACGGAGCTCACACATATTATATATATAATTATATAATTAATTATAATAATAAACGATTCTAATCCTCATTACCCTAACCAATTTACTACTTTATTATAGCAGTATGAGTGTGTAACTATACATAATAGTGAGTATTAATGTACTTAACATGTTATTTACTAACTAACTAATATAGTAATATTCGAGAGATATAGCCCTAATACAATATAAAATTATTTTATATATTATATATATATTTATTATTATATTTTACCTTCCGTGCACTGGTAACTCATGCTTACTACCCCTTTATATACATACTCGAAAATATATAGGTATATATTACACACACATACACACCAGCACACACACATATGTCATATACTACTTATAATTATAACTACATACTAGTAGGTATAATTATTACTAATATATTATAAACTTATTAATATTACAGTATTTTTATTTAATATCCCCTTTTTATGTACTTTATAAATTATTACAATATCCCATCATTGAGAAAATATATACTCCTTCATCATTATCTTATATTCTTCAATATTATATTTTATTTACTATTTTATTATATATATTTATATATTTATTATATATATATATATATTATATTACTGATTAAATTTAATTATATTATATATATACATTTATGGGTCACATATAATATTCCTCATATATATTAAAATTCCTATCAACATGATACTATAAATAGCAGTAGATCTCATAGATTATATTGTCATGGCGCCGATTATTTTTATCGCACAATTACCCCGTAGCTCGAGAGAATATAAATCGATGTGCTATTTGAGGAGACGAGCGTTTAGCCTATTGAGCAACTCTCCGGCATTCTGGATCGGTCATTTTACGTATTACCTATACGATCATCAACCTCATGCCAAGGACATATACTAAACAACTCTAACCTGTCAGAACCGGAGGTAGTGTCGTCCCAGAACAGAGGTCTAGAATGTTGTATGATATTGCATAATAAGTAGTTATAACAACAAGCGTTCTGGTCATCAAATACTTAGACCTACATAACGAGTCATATTGAGCCAGCTGAATGCGTAATTTTGACCGAGTAGACTATATGTATCAATAATATATATATATATAATATATTATTAATATTAATAAATAATATAGGGATTAACGGCTACTTGAAATATATATATATAAATATTTTTATAAATATTATAACCCCTAGGCTTACCGATATTCTACGGATCTTCGCCGAGGGATATTCGATGAGTTTCAGGTCATCAACTTTCCATTGATTTTCTACGAAATGCAACAGAAGAAGCCATATCAGTGAGGCGTGATATTTCCTTTGAGTTTTTGTGGTCCACTTCTCGAATAGAAAAAAGCTCTCTAGCACAGCGCTATGAAGTTAATCTTTTTACTCACCATTTATAGGATATTCTTACTGCAACCGTCCGATTTCTTTTCACTTGTTCCATGACTTAAACCTATAGCTAATGTTTAATAAAAAACAAAAATCATTACGTGTACCCAAACATCCCAAAATAATAAAAATATATCAAATAACATAATAATATATTAATATAAAATATAATGTCAAAATTAGATTGCTCTATACTTTTATTAATATATTATATTATATTGGCCTGTTATATAAACGCACTATTTATAGTGAGATAAGATTAAGGGTTATTTCTTAGATCTAATAAACCCATATTGAGATGATAATAAACAACTACTATATTTATATATATAAGTAAGATAATAGTTAAAAAAAATTAATTAATTTAATTATTTTTCTAAGTTAGTAAGAATATAATTATGTTATTAATTATGTATTAATAATAATTAATAACAATAAGATAAAATATTTAAATAATTCATTTTAGCATATATTCTCACATAGTAATTTAACTATAGAATTTTTTGATTAAGAATTAAGTAAAGAGGAAAGGCAAGCTTAGAATTTATATAACATAAATCTTTATTCGGAACTAATTTTATATTATAGTATCATAATATTTCATAAAGTAAGTTATTTTATATTCAGAAATAGTTCATATATTAAATATAATTTATATATATAATATTAAAATTAATATATATTATATAATATAATTAATAAATATATATATAAATATTATCTAATTAATTATCATTATTAAGAGAGAGAAATCCAACTCTAGCTAAAGATCAGGGAGATTGGGTGTGAGGTTCGCAACATACACCGGAAGGAGAAGAGTAGTAGAAGAGTGAAGGCACCGTAACATATTTGGAAGCCATTGAACATAATGAGAACATTTAAAACTATTTTGGGATCTTAAATACAACATAACAAACATACACACAGAACAAACTCACAACAACAACAATAACATACAAACAACAACAATCAACAACAACAATACAAACAACAACAACACACAACAACACACAACCAACCAACCAACAACAACAACAACAACAATGCATATTAAACTAAAATACAAATAATTAATAAATATAAAAATAAAATAATAAAAATACAGATAATAATAATTATAATTAATTCAAATATAATAAATAATATTAATGAGAGAGATGAACAATGTTCAAGATACATGTACAATAAATCCCAGCTATAATTAATCTACCTAAGATTTCAAAGAAATTATGCCCTTTATAGTTCATTTTTTTTGCAATATATGATACAAACTATATAATCTCTGCAGAATATATATCGTAGATATATAGCATTATCTCTCAGTCTAATAAGGATTTTGTGATTATGAATTGGAGATTCTATCTGTATTGATTGTCACGAGATCGAGCATCTATGAAAATTCTCACTAAGCTTTCGAACAAATGTATATAAATATATAATAAATAGACACTCAATAAACATTATTTTTTCTACTGCTGAAAATACCATTGAACTTGTTAATGAGCAATAAGCATTTTCTTTCCTAAAGTAAACGTTTGAGAGAACACTGCGCTCACTCTCCTTCAAGTCCTATTCATTCATTCCTTCTCTCATCCTCAATTCTCTACGTGATATCAACTGACTGATCTCTTCTCCTTGACTCAATCAAGGCATATGAAAATTAAAGTTCATAATAATCTCTGATCAACAGAGCTCACTTATTGTCAATACTTTAGTGTCTCTCCTCACTATCTCTTCCACACCTCTATTAAATTTTCCTTACTTTTAAGAACTCTTCATCAGTCGTTGTCTCTTGTTGTGAGCAGTCTGGTTTGCCGTATCAGTGAGTTCTGTTCTTTTCCTTTATCATTTATAAATTTTTACTATGTTTATTGTTTTATTTTTTGATTTCTCAATCGTTCATAAGGAGTTTCGAGTAGCATGTTATTCTTTGCACACAGAAAGAAAAACACCTAATTTGTAAAATCATTAAATGAAAAATGAATGAAAACTGTTTTTATTGAGAAAAAGATGAGTATACTGTATTTTATATAAATGTTAGATCATATATAATAGTAAGCTACGACAATAATCATACCGTCTTTCGATTACTATTCAGAGTGCAATTCTATAAGAAAAAAAGTTTCGAACTCTTTTCCTTTCGTTAATAAAAAAAATTATGTTTAAACTACTACTGCTAAAATTTTACTTTGGTTAGCTATAATTATTCATAAAATAGGGCCTAGGAGCTGCAGCTTGCAGATGGGCACATATGGAGACTCCCATTCAATTTGAGTAAAATACATGAAAATTGTAAAAGAACAAAAAACTTATATATTATCCAATTAGAGACTCCTCAGTATATAATTATATAATAAGGGCAAGTTTTGTTTTTAGTTATACTATTTTTTATAATTTCACTCACTGAAATGATTAACAATCACCAAATATTAAAAAAAAAACAATAGAAATAATATTAAAAAAAACATATAAAGTATCAAGAGAGAAATAAAAAATTTCCTAACTTTTATTTGATAAAATAAAATATGTAAACACCACATGTTTCATGAGAAACGATAAAATTCCACACAATATATGTACTGAATTATATAATTATGGTTATGAAACTACAGTACTAATAGAATCACATAGTAATGAGGTAATTATTATTATCAAAATAATCTTACCATATATTCAATAAATAAAATAGGTAAATAATAATAAATACGGTGATAATAATTATAATAATACCAACCACCCATATTTATACTATAATAATATAATTAATAATATCAATAAATATATAAATTTTGATCAGATATACTCACACTTAATCTATCTTTTCTACCCATGCTCAGTATTATAACCGATCCTTGGACCTAGCAATGAGCGCTGTCATGTGTCTTGACCTGACTACTCGCTTAGACGACGTAGATCAGAGAGGAGAGAAACACGAAAGAATGACTTATCTACCTTCCTAAGAAGAGCATTTACTCACGGTTCTTCCTCCGCACCTCTGCCACTTCCGAACGTAGGAACCTATTAACAGGGTTATCCTTTTACTTTTCGCCAATTTTTTTAGTTACTGTGGTGTCGCATGACTGGTGAGATTAATATAATACCTTACTATTTTCTATTTATATCCGTGGGGGTTATTTATGTTATAATTTCCTAAATGTCCTAATATTTTTAACCTTGCTAATCAAATTTTGTTAATTGTAGCATATACCATTTTTTACCTTATATCTATATGTATTTTCACACCTACTGCTATGATAATATCAGAATCTTCTGTTGACCATCTTAGCGACAAAGATTTTAGTCTCGTTGCTATATGTGTTTGAACCATCTTTATACGTGGAGAGCGACGAATGACATAAATGCAAATAACTCCCCGAGAAGTACTTCTTCTGTCATAGTATGAAGCACTTCTACGTAATGCCTAACTGATGACCCAGCGATATCTGCACTCTGAATACTGTAGGGCCTAAACAGGGTACCCAACAGAGAGCAATGGTAGTACCATAATAGTCATATCACCAATATACCATAAACAACAGGGGTTATAAATATTGTGTTATCTTGAATGCAATAATTTTACACCTTGAGTTCTTAATCATAATTTGTGAATTAATATAAGTTATTGAGACTCTTTACGAATAATAATTTAAATTTGTGAAATTGACGTTAAGAGTTAAATCATTGTCACTTGTCATTAGATTGACTATAACAGAAACCACCCCCGTATGGTATTCCATTAACAACAGCACCTATACGCGGTTATCCTGGCCTCTGTGTTGCCTACTGCTTCGTGAGTGCGGAACGGAGAACCGTAGTCAATACTCTTATATCTTGTACAGACAGAAGCCTATTCTAACGGTTTTGCGTCACTTTATGTCTCGTTAGAGTGTAGCGGTAGGCTCAGTGAGGTCACATATGCTACACATGGCACGGCGACTCTATCTTTGCTAGGTGTCCAGGATTTTTCGATATATCCATAGTCACTGGATGAATGAAGTACAAGATTTAGAGGCCGGGTATCATTATCTCCACAAAGCCTGTAAATAACAAAGACATTTGACGAAATGAGAGCAAATGTGAAGAATGTTATTTGCTCTACTAATAAATCGATATTACATACATCAAAACCCGGTTTTCCATGGTCATTCTCATATTATTTCATCTGCATGTATCGTGCCGCCTAAAATCTAAGTGAACAGTATCTAATCATTGTATATCTCTTTTCATTAACATGGTTTGGCCCTAGCGTCTCGAGATGAGGCGAGCGGGAGGATACGGATAGATACAATAAGGCTCTTCTTAGGGATCAGTGATAGGTATGTCTCGTTTCTCTTTCATTGTTCTTGCACGTCTGTGGGGTAGCGTAAGCTGGCTCAAACGCATGCAAACCTATTCTGCTAGGTCAGGATCGTTATCCTAGCATGGTGAAAATACAATTAGGGTATTACATTACAACTTTCGATTGCAAGGTTAAAATACCTTTGCGATTTCGAGTATTATAAAATTTATATTCAATTATTATAAGAATTGTATGTCTATAATAACTTCACGATAATATATATATATTAATAGGGATATATATATATATTATTATATTAATATTATTATATATAACTTATAATATATTAATATTAATATATATATATTATTAGGTATAGGTATAGATATATCTATATAAAAAATTATTTAAATAAATGTTAGAATCATATGGATAAAAGTGAATATATTATGAAAGAGTTAGAAATGTTAAGTTAAAGTTATTTACAAAAACAAGTCAAAATTATCTATATATTATTATTATAATTTTATTTATATATTATTATTATCTATACATATATATTATATTATTATATATATATATATAAAATAATATATATATAAATATACTATATATATAATCTATATATACCCTGTATTCTCTTTGAGTTGACAGCAGAGTAAATATTTGTATAAACTAAGATGTAACATGGCAGTGGAGACAGAAAAGAGAATAAATGTTTTCAAATAAATTAATTTGTGTACATTTTTAGATTTTAGTAGTTTTCTAATAATGAATAATTTAGAAAGTATATAATGATGGATTCTTCTATGCTTGCGTAATTAATTAATTAATTAAAATTTATTGATACTTTTTTAATTAAAAAAGTTAGTTGAAAAAAAATAGATAAAAATTCCTGTATAATGAGTGAATATTTTAAAAATGGTAAAAAATTTAATCTAATATGGCTATATATTAATAATATATTAAAAAAATTAAAACAATTTAATTTATTTTTAATAATATTTTATAATTTTATAATCTAATAATATAATTAATTATTATATATTATAATTATAAATATATAATAAAAATTAATTAATACATTATTTGGGATTAATACGAGATTATAAAATATTCAATTTGTAATATTAAGATCAATCAAATATTTAGAGAGTGGGGTTAGTATGAGGGGTAAGGATGTGTTAGAATGATGGAGAGTGGAAAGATGAGATTGAGATGGAGTGTCAGCTAGACTTATTGTGATATGCCGGATAATTTGAGATTTTTATGTAGCGTGTAATCTTTAAGAGAGTTTATAGAGAGGTGATTTGGTGAAGACTCAGAGGTGAGTTAGGAATTTCGAGTTAAAGATATAAGTTTGGATTTTGCGTGTACGAAACATATATAAGTGTTATGGTAACTATAGATGAGGAGAGTCCGTGGTTAAATCATACTGGATGGTGAGCAGTTGGAGCAAAATGGAACATAGTTCTCGTCATGAAGTTTAAAAATATTTATAATGATATATGTTGAAAGAAAGGGAGCGGATGATGGTAACAAAATTCAATGGAGTAGAATGAATAATAAAGTTTAGTTTGATAAAATGGTATGGAAAGGTTATTGAAGACCGGTGCAAATTTAACATAATCCTTTAGGTTGAATTGAAATGGTACTTAATTCTTATGCTTATCGACCTAGGGTTTTGCAATTGAAAGGTTATTTGTATTGTTTCAGTTATTACCTATATATATATATTATATATTAATGTTGTTAAGATTGATATCTGAGTAATGAAACTAATGGTTACTGGAATAAGAGTGTATAGATCTAAAGCAAGAAAGTCCTTCAGATTATAGGACATAAGCTTCAGGGAGTGTTATTGATCATGAGAATAAATTGTAAACTAAAAATGAGAAATGAATACGACATTAAGTAATAATAGTACAGTTTCTGTGGTTGAAGTAATTAGGACGTAAATGAGTTATAGAATAAATACGTGAATTACATTAAAGAGATGGTTTTGGTCATAATCATTGAGTAAAAGTGAATAGATGATTAGTCGTAGATATGGTTCATAGATTTATAGAATATATTTAGTGGTCTTTGTGAAGTGTTGAGCAGGATATTACAGAGCTACCGTGATAAGTGAGAGAATGATAATTAAGAGAATAGGGAGTTGTATTACAAGTATATAAAAAACATGAGACGAACCGGGAGATGTGATGTGGTTGTAACGTTGTGTATGTAAGTATCTTAAGAAATCAATAATATGGAAACAAGTTAGCACATAACAAGAAGTGATAATTGACTGTGAGTTTTTTGGTGCAGTGAGGATATCTATATGTTAACTTTGGAGGATAATACTATATGCTCAAATGGGATGAATACCACACATATGCGAAAATACCATAAACAGTGTAAAATGAAGTCAGATCTCGAAAGATTACTCGTGAATAACCATCTAGGAGAGTAGTTACAGATTATTTGTATCGAGACATATCAGACAGAAGTCGCCCATATAATAGAGATGAGTATAGTAGCGGATACTATCTAACGAGTCGTAGGTTTTTTTCTTTTGTTATTGACGAAATCGTCTAAGTTATAGGTGTCCTTGTTAGAAACCATTACTTTATTTATGTTTTGTCACGGTGTAAAGTCACTACGACACATTTATGCGCCTCCAGTCGCGCGTCATGTGGAAGATAAAGAATGTAATACGCATAGGTATATAGTAAAATAAAATAATTAAAATAAGTAATTATTAAATCAATATAAATAATGTATATAGAGACAGTATATACTCTAAATAAATGCAAAACGATACCTAAATATAGTTTTAATTCTAAATACTTAATATTATATATATAAAATTCAAAAGAATATTTTTTATACTCATATTATTATGTACCAGGAAATAATATTGAGCCAAGTAAATAAATTCAAAGGAGCAGAAATATATCACTTTGATATACGTCATATATCTATTATAGATGACAAAGGCCCATACATACCTAACGTAAACTAATAAGGTGAGCACAAACAAATATTTTAAATATGAGAAAAATTATATTCTTCAAGAACTACGTAAAAGGTAGGATTAATTCCGCAGATAAAAAGCTTATTTTGCGAATAAATTTGATAAGATAAGTGGTTTGGACACTAATAAAGGGTAAGATTCTGATAAATGCTTCTTAGAATAGCGAAATTATGAGTACAATAAAATACATCAGTCTTGATAGTCATTATTCACCATATATACTTAAGGAAAATACCTTTTAAATTACTATTAAATGAAAATCTTAATGAGCAATTAAAATTAAAACTAATTAAAATGAAATTTTTATTCATATCTTTATGTAGACTTTAACAGTCAATAATTTAAATGAAACACAGCCGGAATAGCTGATCGCTGCGTGCATTCAAGTATAGAGTGCACAAATGACGCTAAACTACCCCCTGAGTAATAACGTACTAAATATCTATCGTAAATTATACTATATTATATACCGCTATATGATGTGCTAACCTGCAAGTAGTAGGTAACCCATAGAAACGATAATTAACTATAGTAATTTTAGCCAATAGTATACGGTACTATATATTATGTATTCTTAGGTATACATATATCCGGAAGGAGATAATCTCGTATATCTTCGTAGAAAAATATACAGCCTTTGAAGGTTGAATAGGTATTTATGTATAATTATATCCATACGTTGGTATGATGTGTCCATACTCGCTTGTCGATGTTTTCTATATCTCAGTATTACTACTGCCATATTGTTCTAACTCTTCTGTAATTCACATGATGATAAGGGAGTATTCTGAATCTCTCTCACCCATCAATCCTGAAAGGAGTGGCACAGTAGTTCTCCTCTCTCTCTCTCGTCTGCTCGCGTCCGTTCAAAGCAAGTTGATGTCAGGCTACTCTCTCGAAACGCAGTATCTCTTCGCATACAAGTCGAATTTCATTCTAATTCCCTTCAGCGAGTAGATGCTAATCTGGTTCTGCATGGGTTGCCTCAGTAAATAAGTGGAGCAGAGCTAGGTTCGTCATCTACTCTATCTATCGTATATATACATGCTATCTACGGCTATCTAGCACTCTATCTATCATCTATACATATATAAAATAATTTATATATTATATTCTCATAGCTATAACTATATACAGCTATTATAATAAGTACTGAGTATTTATGATATAATAGTTATATCTAACCACGGAGTAATAATTTTATATGTACTTTGCCACTTACTACTACTTTATCTGTAACGTAGAGTAAGCATTATACGGTATAGCGATTTACTACCAAAAGTAAGGGTCGTTCGAGTAATACAGGATTAGCAACTAGACACTATCGGTGGTGAAGTACATGCTCAGATAAGATATTAACAATCATTAGCTAAAGTCTACTATAATATTATCATAATGACTTGCATAGTGTAATTGATTAATAGGAATCGGATAATCAGGGTAAGTAGTGTATGAACGTGGTAACCAGCATTAGGATTTTACCCTCAAATTGCACTTCGGTAACATATCACTGTGACTAACGGGTGCACTAGGTATATATAAACGTAGTGGTGCTGTATGTTTCGTTAAAGTTTTTTTGGAAGAGGGAAATATTAATTAAATCACCAGTAGTAGAATTCGCACTCGGTGGTGACCAATAGACCGAGCTCAGTACAAGTTATTGAGCATTTTATAGATAGGTCTATATATATGTATCTTGTACGTAAAAAATCTGATACCATATATAATATGAGAGTAGCCGGACATATGAGGAGTAAATATGTTATTAATATCGGAACACAAACTTGTCCTGTGTAATACATTCAGAATATGACTATAGCCTATTATAGAGTCGGCTTCTTTTTTATCTGTCGGTGGATACACTCCTCTATCTTATTTGACGGTCACACTTTGTCATCCGCCTTCTTGCCGTCCTAGAAATGGTAGCTCTGCTAGTAGCGCAAAAGTGATGCAATCTTAAGGAGCGATATTCTGTCCCCACATATCCATAATGTTTACTTCTACTCTCTCATCGTTCCATATCTCAGAACGTCCTGAGATCTCATACTATCTCGCTCCTATCCTTCTTCTGGTCTCAATCTGGTCACCTATCCAGCCAGACTCGCGAAGGTCGACCAAACTCTGAGCTTTTCATCTTCCACTCTCTTTCTGTAAAATCCAGAATCTGCCCACTTGATCATTCTCTGGTTCACTTCCGTCCTTCGGACATCTGCTATAATTACTGCCCCGGAAGAGGAGTAAACTTATGCTCCCACTTTCTAAAACTTCAATTTCATGAGTGTATTCCTTGTCTTGCTTGATGTTCTCATATTGACAATTTTAGAAAATCGTGTATGCACTGTGAATACACATATTTACGAGGCATAGTAGGTTTAGATCCCTTATCCCTCCGACGCAGCGAGAGCCCACACCTAATGAGTTCAATGTTCTATGGCCCTCCTTGTTATCTAAAACGTCTTCTCAGCACTGCGTAGTACGAGGGGGAAGAAATTGAGCTTGAAAGAGCTTTAGCATGTAGCAACCTAGGATGTTGGAGTCATGAGATGGTATAGCGCTAATCCTAAATTCTTTTAATATTAATATTATTGGAGCAATCTGATGACTATCTCTCAAATTCCATGAGACGATACCTATAAGTCATCCCATAAACTATTATTTAGAGACCCTCTATATTCACATTTACAGATTTATATAGTGAGTTACACTGGCCAGACACACGAAATAACTGCTTAACACTAGTTTTAACACAATCCTTAGAACACACAACTCATAACAACACACACACCTCTACGAGCACACTAGCAACACAACCAAGCACACAACAAACAACACACATAATATAACTATATATAGTATATAATATGAGTTGAATAATGGTTAGTGTATAGAAAAATACAACCTTTCACTAGTCGAATTATAGTAGGTATTAGAGAGTATGTGATACTAACATGTAGATACGAGTGATGTCGCACGAGTATAAAGAGACTAGTTCGCATATATAAACATAAGGTGGAATAAACTCAAATAATTTCCTATCTTAATCACAGTTTGAATGTCCGATATATATATAGATAATAATATAGTAAAGATGGCAAGGTTGGGTATAAAAATAAATCTATACTCTATTCTAGAGAGTTGTCAATATGCAAGCGTAAAGATAACATTATTTACGTAAACTAATCTACTTATAATGTTCCATTCTGGTACAAGTTAGATATAAGCGTATATACTTTACGGTATTAGAACTACCAGAGTAGTACTTAGGATATAGTTATTATCTGTTATATCTATATACCTTTTTTATATATTAGGATATGTGATATATAATATCTAGCAAGGTTTGTTTGAATTATAATGGAAATTGGGTGGTTAACCCAAGCCGGTTAGTAATTTTTTCCCTTATTAACACTGATCGTACCGAAGCTATAACAAGCAGGTGGGGTCAACCTTGGATTTGTTTTGTCTTACTTTGGTACTATTCTGACTGATTAAAATCGAGGTAATGAGTCACAAATGAGCTTTAAATTGGAAGGTATATAATGGCTCACTTGCTAAATATATATCTAACACTTAATATGAGTAGTATATCCTACCGCAGCCTATATATTACTTAATGCAATGATTAAGAATGATGTATTAATATAGCTAAAAAAAATTGACTAGAAGATAAGTATTTATCTCATTATCGCTACATAATATGCTTCGTGTATCGTGATCTTACAGGCGCGTTGTGAACTTATTTTAAGTAAATTAAGAAAGCTATTAATGGACGCTCATATCTCGTATATTATTAATAATATAAATTGGTTTAGTTTATAATAGCACTAAGTTACTACAGTCATAGCGAAATGTATTCATGAATAAGTCAGTCTTAGTGTTGTTATTCACTCTTATTTATAGTTAAGTAAACTGAGTTAATAATTAATCAAAACATGAACCTACGGTAACAAACTAAACTTTATTTTATAAGATTATTTCAAAAGTTGAAGTGAGAGAGTACAAATGACGAGCTAAAAAAACAAGATTGTGCATTCACAACCTCTAAGAATAAGTAGAGCTTAGAGGATTAGAGCTTTTTCTGTCTGTGATTTTATGTTTAAAATTGATGATTGTACGGATTGCGCTTTTCCAAATCTAACAGTGAAAGATAATGTAACATAAACATTATCCATGCTAGCTGAAGACCCTTTAGTTAAGTCGTGTGCATGCAATAAAGAAGTGCCGTGAAAGGCGGTATGGTAAAGAAATTTTGTTAGTGTGGGACGGAGAGAGCTGTAAAACACGGCAGTGTATACTTTAATACTTCTCCCAGCAATAAAGTGTTTATATAATGATTACATAATTAATATCCGAATACCACAAATTATATCCAACTCAGTGATTTTTCAGATCAGAGCCGCTTAAAGTTGATTACTATAATAGGAGAGCGGGTGGTTTATATCATATAGGAACTATCAAATCACTCAGATAATGGCTGCCTATACTAACCATAAAATCTCAATTACATATAGGGGAACGTATATACTACTTATCGGCTAAGTAGAATTGAGATTAATGTCTACTGAATCAGAAAATAGTTATTATAGGGATAGAAACTCTAAAGATATTTCACATTTGGAGAAGAAATTATGACACATAATAAGATCGCCTAAAACTTATATCAACATAAAGTATCTAGATATAAATATATATAAAAACTTTGACTACTAGAATTTGATGAAAATTGTTCTTTACAATATTTCCAGTACTATATATATATCCCCGCAAGGAGGCAGTCACACTTAGAGAGTATAATAATTACTAAATTAAAGTATTACGTACTATTATAGAGCGTAATATATACGATAGGGTACTAACACACGTATAATATAATATACAAGAGACAAGCTTATGAAAGACTTTTGATACATGAGTATACTATAATTATAATATATATTAAGCTCATTCGTTAAAAACCCTCAGAGATATAGACGTAGTCTGGGAGGTGGAATTCTCCTATAAAGTATGATAACTAACTAGATAAATATGAGGAAGTTATGAAATTAATTGGCCGTCTTTAATGAAAATATGTAGTATTCAGGAATTGACGAGGAATTATTTTTGAGAGATAAATATAATAGCTCGATAAATTAAGTTCACTAAATTTCATTATGTAGATAAAGATATTATGGATATAACATAATGATAGATAGAGATGTGAATGTGAGAAGTGTAACACTTGTATACAAGAGGCTACAACCTTTAAAGGAGCCGACACATGCCTCAGTCTATCGGCGAGGGTTACACTCATCAGAACATTTTGAGTTGGCAAATCAAACAATGATAGACTGATAAGAGTAGAATCCAGGTACTGAGTAATAACAAAGGGAGATGTGGTTCCAGGATCTTTACCCAGTAGAACAGACAATATACAAATTTGAGACATAGCAGTTCAAAAGTTCTAATGGGCTCCCCATGTCAAGAGCTCCTGAAGAGCAGTCAAAGGAAAGGGATACGATCTATGTGTAGTGTATAGACAGAGATAGCCCTGCTGCTGAGCAGTCTACTTTAGGTGTGAGAGAGCGAGAGGTTAGAATGACTGGGCGAAGGTTGCGCGGGAGAGAGAGAGTGTAGGTCCAGGATGTGTATGCTAGCAAGTAGTCCCTTAATCTTACTATAGAAGAAGATTTCCAAACTCATAATGCTTTGTTAAGCTTATGAGGTTTAAGTCTGGTGCAAGTCGTCTAGCATGAAGAGAAGGAGAAAGAGGAGAGAAAAGGGTATGACACGCACGCACGGAGAGGAAGTTTCAGAAGTGAAGAGAGACGAGAGTAGAAGAGCACAGACATTATGAGATGAGTCGACGAGGGGGAGAGAGAGATGTACAGAGAGACTAGAGGAGAACAGAGAGAGAAGATCAGGGAAGAACCTGCTTTTAATGTAATTACGCAGAGAGTCATATACTAAAATATATAAAGCTTTCAGTAGACTTAGCAAGAAATCATTGCAAACTGTTACAATGACCGCAAGCTGAGATATGTTGAAGCCACCCCATTATAGCATGTGGAAGAGGGCATACGTCACACCAGTAACTACTACAAGGAGGTCGAGAGATAACGCTTATTGAAGTAAACGTAGCGTGAGTCTCTACTCCGCACAAGAAAATTCATATCGCTTCAATTATCAGATATGCCGCGGTTTGTGGGTCTTCTATACTAAAAAATAGAAACAGCTTGCGCATTCGTAAGTCGAATGAGTTGATGAAAGAAGACAAATAGTAGTTCGCGCCTCTCCCAATAAATTAGAATCAACGTTGAGTAAATGAAACTAGGTGGACTACCAATAATCCGCAATCGAGTAAACATATCAGCGACATTAATAATTATGACTATACGTGTTTCAACCAAATGAAGTTTGTGAAGTGTCTAAATGTCAAGTATAATAGCTGACCCTGGAGAAAATATGGGAAACCGTAAAAGCGTTTATAAAAGCGATGTCTGTCTTCGCAAGATACTACCCTCGCAGCTTCCTTTCATTTATTTACTCGGAAAATCTGCAAACTGCAAATAGTTGTGAGATATAGTGTTTTCTTTGCTCTCGTCCATATGAGTGCTTCAGCAAAACACATACTTTATTCAATTTTACAGGGAAGGGAGCGATACAGATAGCAGCGCCTGATGACTATATACGATTGTGATGCCATTTATAAAGTGCTTTTCTACTCATACAACCGAGGAGAAATTTTTCATGCATGAGGACAATTTAAGACGTGTGAAAAGAAGAGCAAAAGGGAGGCAGCAAAAATTGTAGCAAATTCATAAATCACGAAAAAGATAACAAGAAATATAAAAGTTTTTTTAGTGTGTGTATGTAATTCTTGAGATATGACTTAGTACCAGCAAAGTAGGTTTGCACGCTTTGGAAACCCACCTACGTATATCTGATTTACCTATTTTTATTCAAAAAAAAAAAAAAAAAATATATGTATATATATATATTATATATATATATAATTATAGTATATATTATATATATATGATATATATACATAATAATATTTATATATAATATATATAATACTATATAGTTATATAATATATAAATATATAATATATATAATCATATTATTATATATATATATATATAATATACTATATACCCTGGTATATATTATTCATAAATTACTATGTAGAAAGTATTGGTTGTTTAAAATGTTTTTAAAATTAATTCCTCACGAGATAAGTTGGTCTTTATAATCTCAACACCACCCGGAAAAAAAAACAGTTGCTGCCTAAGGCTCATAAAGTAAATACTATAATTATTAATATTAGACTACTAGATATGAATATGATCTACTATCAAAACTATACTCCGTTGTGGTTCTACTACAAAAATGTATATACCTTTATCATAATTATATTAATATATATACGTTATGAGGTTAATGTTAGATGCGAAACTGAAACTTAAAGCCTGAGAATTATACTAGGAGAAGAGGACGAACTGATCAGCGAAGATGATAAGTAGTGAGTATATGAGTACGACGATATAATAATTAGAAATCGAGTCGATATGCACTAGTAATAGAATGAAGACGAGTATATATTAAATGAATCCATTCCAATATATTGCTAGAAACAACGAAAAATGATTATATTCCTAAGGTCACGTGCTATAGATATATTGATACAGTTGGTGAAGTAGGTGAGTACCATTAGGGTAGTTAAAATGTATAATATAGAGATAGTAAGTATTAGAAATATACGTGAGAGATTATGAAGGTAGAATGAGGATGATATAATGAGAATGTAATGAGATACTGTTATGAGTTTAGTAGTAACTATATATAATATATGATATATTTAGGCAATAATTGTTATATTACATGTTAAAAGGATATATTAGTATTAATTCGTTTTTATATATACGTAAAAGATATTTGACAATTCTTTTAAGGAAATAAGGTAATATAAGGGGGGGAATAAAATGATGATGACTGATATGATTGAGTAAGTAATACGACGTTATATCACTAAAACTGCCAATTCTCGTGTTTAATCCATGATATATATTATAGGTTAGTATTACTTATAATATAATTATATTTAGTTTATATTATATATTATGTGAAATTATTAAATATAATAAATTAAAGAACATTTTCTGGGTTAGCCGAGTTATATAGTGAGTGATATGCCGAGAATATATGATTAGTTAATTATTATACCTAGAGTACTTACACTTCAACAATGCGATAAGTATATATATATATATACTGATAATTTATATAGTGACTACGATAATGTGGATATATTATAAACTACGTTATTTATTTATAATATTAATGTACCTACTAGTGATTGAGGTCTTAAATGATTATGCGAAAAACTATTGTAGAAAGGTATTATTGTCTAGCATGTCGTAAGAGGTTTCGTTTAACAAACTTATCTGCATTAACGTAGCGAGTTTATTCTATGCAAAATGAAACAAATTTAAGGATCTAGCTATATACGAGTAAGTAAGCTTAAAGTACAGCAATATATTAGTCAATATTAATCTTCTTGAGAGAAACTGATTGAGTTATATAAAAGTTTTTAAATCTACGTGGAAAAGATTGGAACGCTCTAATGTGGTGTGCAATTACTACAGGAGGGACCAGTACGACGAAGTACAACTAATACTTTGACTTTTTCGACTATCAAACACACTAATCAACTAGACCAGAGGATCATGTTATGGGAAATATCTTGTCATTTTGAGGAGAGACAATAAACTGAGAATATATAATATATCACATACATAAAAAAGTAATAATTTAATAAGACAATAACATAAATAATGATAATAATTATCACATAATAATAAAATAAAAATGATTATATATTTAATAATATTATATTATTTTATTATATATACAAGAGATAATATAACGAGTGTTATATTAAACTACAAATTAACAACATGCCGGTTTATATAAAACAGATATTCGAGAGTTAATTAATTATATTATAGATATATAATAATTAAGAGATTGAGATAAATGTACTGGGAATAATAATTGAATGAATAAATAATCGTCGGAATCAATTGACACACGTGGAGGGAGGAAGAGGGCGAGAAGTATAAATATATAATTACACTTTCAGCGTCAGTAGACCAGTCTTCAAGAAAATTTTCGGTGAGAACTGCTAGAATATAGCACTAAGAATAATATTTTATATTAATAATAAAAAGTATCATCTTAAGCTGAGTATTACAAAGTATTCCAAATTGGTGAATTATACCTCTTACCAAGTGAGTAAAGCGAGTAAGTATATATAAGGTACAATAATCAGTAATAGAATTCACTGTATCTTTGACTAAAATATTATATTTTTCACCTAGTTATATACGCTCTATATAGTATATAAGAGCGATTATATGAGGGTTCCCCTGTCTGAAAAGCAGGCTGTTGTCTATATTACGTTCATTATATATATAATATAATTTTATCTACCTATTTATAGCCTATAACATAAGCAAAATTTGCTCTATAAAAAGATCATTTTATGTTTAAGATTCGCAGTAAGTTTAGAGATTTTTATCTTGTTTTTATTAAATTATAACATCAGATATTATTGTCTAGTAATTAAATGAATACCAAACAGTACAATATTAAGGGGCTCAAACGGAACAATATTTCCACAGATAAATACAGACCAGTAAGTACTAATATTGTGAATAGTAAGAAAATATTGAAATTTTTAATATAATTTTTTTCTACTAATCAAGAGAATATGACCGCAAGGGTAAAATATTCCGCAAAACATGCCCCGCCTCACTATGAACTCTGGAGTCATGACAGGGTCTACTATCGCGCTTACTAAAATACTACGGGGAAACGACAGGTGTAGCGACTATTATCCCACAGTCCCATCCGGGGAGGGTCTCCGGAACCCCCGCTCTTTGGTATTTGGGTTCGCGGGGTTCCTCCGCCCTCCCCTACGGGGTATGGAAACTTTGCACCACTACCTTCCTAAAACTTTGAGTTCCCAATACTAATTGGGGACTTCAATGCCACCCCAAATTTTTTTTTTTTTTTTTTTTTATTTATAAAAAAAAATTTTTTTTATCCACAATTTTTGTAATGTAAGTCTTATACGCTCCTACTTCTAGTAAATTTAGTAAATTGGAGATATTTTCTGTAAGTGTTTGTTTCTATTTTTCGAGAGGTAAATTTTATACATAATAGTGTTTAAGGCAAAAGGAAATGTTTTATTTTCTCTTCGTTCCTCTATTATTTATGAGTTTTTTAAACTATATTGTATATAAATCCTTATAGAGTCACTGATATTCGTGCTAGGAGAAGTTAAATATTGGGTAATTATTGAGTTCAATATATTCGTAACTGATACGAGATAATTCGATTTTTTATTTTTTATTGATAATACTTTAATATAATGTTAATTAAATATAGATTATTTGCTGATGTACAGTGTTTGTATTTTTTGAATCAGTTGAGCATCTAGCTGTCCTGCAAATGCATTGGTAAGCGAGTACATAATAGAGCATTCCAAGTATTAAGCAAAAATGAGGCAAATATAAAGAAATTCAACAAATCTAAGCGAACGTGAGTCCATCTAAATACTCACACCAGGTACGGTGCAAAATATAATTGGGTACTAATATTATTATCTAAGTATGAGAACGTAAACTCTATATGAATAATTTAAGACAGGCTGTTATAAGTTAAACAAAAACTCTAGATTATATTCGAGGTATATTGTCAAAATAACGTATAATAATTAGAAACATTAAACCATTAATTATAATATATATGATAAAACATTAACAATAATATAATATAACTCATATATACATATATCAATATAATATAATAAATAAATAATAATAATTAAATTAAATAATGAGATTAAATTTAGTATCATAATAATAGATATATATATATAATATAAGTTACGTTAATTTTTAAAAATATAAAGATGCGTTTCTTCTAATCTATATTTATGATTAAAACATTTCTCTATTTCTTTCATAGACAATTATTATAAATATATTATGTTTTTCCATAAGAATATCTGACGAAACTGTTTGCAGTAATATAGAATAGTGAAATAACTACTATAATTAAAAATATAATGATATAATTTAATATAAAAAAATACTTACCTTAATGTTAAATGTATATAATGCGCAAAATAATAAAAGGTAAAACTGGAGCCTAAATACACATGCGAAAGCTATTTCAATATAAAATATTTAATATAATATAAAAAAAAAAAGTATAGATATTTATTGTTTTGAGAGATATACGGAATAGCTACATGCATATAAAATTAGGCCTTATAAAATTTTTTGTTAGAGTATATATTACTCATATTAATATATATATATATACTACCTTGTAATACCCATTCGATATGACAAATAGGTTACACCAGTGGAATTCTTAAAGAGCAATAATAACCAGTTTAAAGAAATAATCAGTGGGTGGCTTAGTTATTACTATATACATAGTTTATAGTTAGAGAAATGTCTTCTTGTAGAATATATAAAACGGTTATACCCCTTTTTTTGAAAATATAAATATATGAATTACTAAGTTGGTATGGACACTAATATAAAGGTAAGTAGATTCTTGAAAATCGCTTTTGAGACGACAAGAATAGGATAGAATAATGAGTTTATGTATCACAAATATAGTATATACAAGCAAGATTACAGCTCTAACTATACTCGATCTATTAGATACGGCTAATTGGCCAGGACGCCTAAGATAGGAGGAAAGTCTAAATTAATACATATATTGATATTTAGTATATAATTAATATTATATAATTCCTTTCTTTTTAATATTGTCAGTAATATATACTATCAATATGTGAAAAAAAATATAACGGATAGGAAATATATATAGTTAATATATAAATTATTTTATTATTGAAAATTGTAAATTAATTATTTTAATTATATATTATATTTCATTTATATATTTATTTATTATAATTATATTTAATATTATTAATTAATATTAACTCTGTATGTCAACTTTTTATAATCAAATTCATAACAAATAATTATTTGTTTGCTTTTGAGCGTAACCTAATCAATATTCTGAAGAAAATTATTCAATTTAATATCCAGTATAATACTTTTCAAGGATATTTTTTCTAATGAATGTTACTTTATTTAATTTAATAATATTTTAGCTTTGAAATTTTTTTATTATTCTATTAAACCTTCTATTTACCTTCAATACTATATATAGTATTAAATAAAATTTATTATAGTGTACTGAATATACTAAAGTGAACAAGGTAATATGGATAAATGTTTAAACTAGTTATAAACATCCGCATCCGGGATGTTAAATCAACCCATCCGTATCCGCATATCTATATTTCTAATTATATATAATATATATAATATAATATAATTATGATATATTCTATTTTATTATTTATATTCTTATGAATATTTTATATATATATATATATATATATATATCTTATATATATATTATATATATATATATATATATATTTATATAATATATATAGATATATATTATTAATATGATATAGTAATATTTATATTATTTATTATATATATATATATATTATATATATATATATATATATTATTATATATAATATATTATATATGATATATATTATATATAATATATAATATATATATATATATATTAATATCTATAATATTATAATTTAATAGAAATTATTTAGCATGGAAATAAATATGGTATACAGGCAGTAAAAAAAAAATGGAAAAACAATTTTTTATTCCATCCGTTTCTTTTCGTTCACTTTTTTTCGAATGGGCGTTAGGCAGGATTTCAATTTCAATGGGGGGCAAAGTTTTGATGGGATATTTTATATATATATATATATATAATATATATTATATATATATTATATAATTATATATATAATATATATATATATATATAATATCTGTTGTGTGTGTGTGTGTGTGTTATGGTGTGTGTGTGTGTGTGGCATCTTATTCTAGTTTGATATGGTAGAGTATCTGAAAAAGTAAGAATTGGTTACGTTTTGTTATTAATGTTAGTTACTTACTGTTGTTAAGTATGAAACTTTGCTAATGTTAGCAGTTTATTCGTGTAGTGTGGTGTGTGTGGGTGTGTTGCGTTTATTCTTAGTTGAATATGTTAGAGATATTGCTTGAAAAAGTGTTAGGTTAAACGTTTTGCATGTAATGTTATTTACTTACTGTTATAAGTATGGAACTTTGCTAATGTAGCAGTTTATTCGTGCGTGGTGTGTATGTGTGTAATGTGTGTGTATATGTGTGTTATTGTGTGTGTATGTATAGGTTATGATAGGTTATGATAGGTTTTGTTGACTCGATTTTACTACTAAAATTTTTTCAAGAAATTGATTGTTTATTACACAACAATGTGATTTGAATCAATAATCATGGAATGGGGTGGGGAGGGTGGGGTGGGTGTCTGATTTACTGATTTAACTGATTTACTGCTTTAGGTATGTAAAATGCAAATTTTTACGTTATATTCAGAAAAACATAAAATTTTTAGTAAAGAACATAAATGTTTAAAAAAAAACAAAATAAATAAAAGTTTTTTTGTTGTTATACAAAATTGATTAGAATCAATAGATTTAAATATAATAGATCATGGGTAGGGGGGGAGGGTAGGTATGGTGTTTGATTACTGATTTACCGATTACTGCTCTAGGGTAATGTAAAATGTAATTTTTGTAAACAGAATAAATTTTTATGCAAAAACAAACTTTTAAAATCAAGAATAAAACAAAAATAAATAAATAGTTTTGTGTAATGATATAAAAGTATGACTTCAACTAATAGATCAATAGATTAATATATCATGGGACGAGGGAGGGTGGGTGGTTTGATTTACTGATCTGCTGCTTTATTAGATGGTGTTAAAACGCGAATTTTTTTACGTTATAGACATGAAAAGAATAAATTTTTTAAGTAAACAAAAAGTTCTTTAAAGCAATAATTAAAAATAAATAAAAGTTTTTTAAAAATCGATCTCTTAATATATATCGTTAAAAAATGAATAAATAATTAGGATAAAAATAGATTTAACAATAAATAAAATAAAAATAAAAAAAAATTAAAATTAAACAAAAATTAAAATAAAATTGAACAATGAAAATGTAAACAAAAAAATAAACTAGAAGAAAAATTTAATAAAATAAAAATACAATTTACGAATAAAAAACATTAAATAAAATTAACGTTATAAAAATAAAGTTAGAAAAATAATTAAAAAAAAAAATTGAGTTAAAATTTAAAAAATTAAAAAAAAACACAAAAAATAAACACAAAGTATAAAATGTAAATGAAGAAATTATTGTTTGAACAAGAAATATTATAATGCATGTAAATATAGAATAAAATTTAAAAATAAAAAATATAAAATGAAATAAATTAAAAACAAAGGAAATGTAAAATAAATTATAAAAAAAAAAGTTAAAAAATGAATTTTAAATCAATATAAATAATAAAAAAATTTTAGAAAAAAAAAAGAAATGAAAATGAAACAAAATAAAATACCAAATAATACTTGCATATATCATGCTCGGTATATATTTACACTAAGTTGAGTTTATAGAAGAAAATGTTTTTTAATTTAAAGTCTGGCAGATTGCAATTAACGACATGAACATCTTAGAACAGAATCAGTTATGTGAAGTAATGATATTGTATTATTAAAACGAATGATTACCTACTCACACCGCACCGGCTCCAACACCTTTTCTTCCTTCTCCTCCATCTTCTCCTACTCCTCCTTCCTCATTTTCTTCCAGTCTGTCTTCTTCCTTTCTTCTTCTGTTTTGATTCTCTATACATTTCTCTTTTTTATTTCAAGGGGACCCTTCCCGGGGATCCCAGACCCCTTTACGAACTTTACAACCTCATAAATCGAGTTCTAGGTATCATAACACATATTTTGTACTTTATTTACATAGGTTGGGGATAAGTATATTAAGACGCGCGGACCTTCCCCAACATCACTTTTCGATAACTTTGTAGCTTTTGAACCTAAACATTTATGTGAATAAGACAACGTCTCCTTTTCCCTTTTAGAGATCGAATCATTGCTTCTTCAATTAGACGTACATGTGCAAATAAACCAGAAGCCTCTGTTATGCTTGTGGTTGCTACACATTTAACTAGTCAAAGGCGCAATATAGTAAAATTTGTCAGGAGAGCCTTTAAAACTTATTTTATTGTTCCCATTGGTGACAAAGACCAGAAATGGTCGACTGGACGAAGGGAAAACGACTTTGTATGTCTTTTTTTTAGGGTTCTCGGGGTTCGGCGAGAACCCAAGGACCACACAAGTGACTGCTATTTATGAATAGTCAAAGCAAAGGGTGTTGGCAATAAAAGGCGTCATGAGTATTTCCTCAACAATTCGACCTATCCCACACTTTGAGGAATTCCCGATTCCCGTTTTCAATGGTTTTGTCTCTTCTGAAGTTGAATTAAGTTGGTGAACATAGTGAGGGAGATGACGAAGGTTGTGAAAAGGTGCATGATAATATGGTTGTGGGATCTAAAGACTCAACATCTGCCACCGAACATTCATCAGCTCCTCAGCTGTTTAGCCAACCGGAATTAAAGGACTTAGTGCTCGACTTGACCCTCTCCAAGAATGCAACTGAGTTATTGGTCTTCAAGCTACAAGAAAAAAATCTATTGTACCACTGAAAAAAAGTGTCATATTTCCACAAGCTGGACGATTTTAGTGAACTGTTTTTCAGAGGAAAAGCACTTTGTTTACTGCCATAATATCCCGGATCTTCTCAGAGAATTAGGTTGTATCTTGTATAGTCAATCAGAATAGCGATTGTTTCTCGATAACTTTAAGCGCAGACTCAGCTGTATTCTCTTGCACAACGTGAATGTTTATGGAGCGGTTCCTGTTGATAGCTCAGTACATTTGCGAGAAAAATATAATGACATAAATCTACGCTTGACTTACCAGAATATCGCGAACATAACGGGATCATTTGTTGTGAATCTCAAAATAGTCAACTTCCTACTTAACCAACTGAATGACTTCACAAATTATTCATTGCTTTGGGGCATGTGGGACAGCCGAGCTCGGGCGATATGTTGGACACAGAGGAAATGACCCATCCGTGGAGCTCTAACAGCAAGGATGTCAAATATTGCTAATGACCCAATCGTCATCCGTGACAGGATCATATATCCACCGCTCTGCATCAAGCTCGGGTTGAAGCAGCAGTTCGTGAAGGTGTTGAATACTGACGGGGATTGTTTTCAACATGTAGTGTCTGCTTTTCCTTCTTTGCCTTACGAGAAGATCAAAGCAAGTTTGCTCGATGGACCTCAGATTAGTGTTCTTTTACGTGACGTGCTCATCATACTACTAATTAGAACACATTATCTCTGAAATCATCATTCTTGGTGACTCCAACGTTCTCCACCGCCAACGGCTTTCCTCTAATTCTTATAATACAGCTGTTGAACTTGCCTACCATTATTTCTCTATCCAGAATGTCTCCTAGAAGTTAGTGTAGCTCCAAACTCGAATCCCTTATCGCCTTGGAGATGAAACCAACATTCTTGACCTTTCCTTATCTTCCAATCTTTCGCCTTATTCTGTTAAACTCTTTCCTTCTCTGGGTTCCCCCGACCACATCTTATCTCTGTATCCTGTTATATATCTTTAAGTCTTTCGCAGGAAAGAACGTTGACTATGGCCAGAGGACGTTTTTGGCACTTTGTGTCCAGCAAGCTAGTCTCACCTGCGTTCGCACTACTTTGACTTTCATGGAGTTACAACTGCTTCGGTGGGAAAAGTCTTTCGGAATACGCAGAACGAACGGCCAAGGCGATTTTCTTTGGCATGGAGGCATACATTCCTTATTTTTTTTACTTCAACTAAACCTAACAATAATTGCCTTAATTCTGCTTGTTCTCGTATTATTGGCTGCAAGGATGCAGCCTTTAGGAGTACCGTCGTCGTCAAACTCGCAACTCATACAACTCATACAACTCATACAAACTCATACAACTCATTATTCGTACCGGAATTGTACAAAATCTATTCTCCGTACCAATAAAACTCTTTTCTCAATAGAAAATACAATAATCTTTCTGGTTGCTCTTTCTTATGTTGTTTCTGACATTTTGCTAAAAATGTCAATAGCATTCCATCTTACCTTTTCCTTCTTCTAGTATCTTCCAACGGCACAACTGTTGAACTCTTCCCTCAAAACTCAACATTTCCACCTTAGATAATTCCGGTGTTATCCCTCTTTCTCCACCACATCCAACCCATTTATCATGATATTGCAATATCTTCTTAATATATTATTTCTTCTCTCTCTCTCCTCTCTCTCTCATCTCCTCTCTCTCTCTCTCTTCTATCCGTCCTCCTATATATATATATATATATTATATATAATACTATAGTTATAATATATTAATAATATATATATATATATATATATATATATATATATATATACATATATGATATATGTATATATATATATATATATATATATTATATATATATATATATATATATATATATATATATATATATTATAATATATATATGTATATTATATATATTATTATATATAGTATATGATATATTATATATACTTATTAGTATAAGATTTATAGTAATATATATATATAATATAATATATATAATATATTATATATATATATCGTATATTCGTATATTATATATATATATAGTATATATATATATATAATATATATATATATATATCATATTGATATAAATATATCTATCTCTCTCTATTCTTCTACTATATCTCATCTATCTCTCTCAATCGGCTGAACACCGTCCCCTACTCTATAAATCCTCCCATACATTGGGTCTCGTGCATATTAATAAGTTTCGTTCCGTAGTTCTCTCATCTCATACTTTATGTAGGCTCTTATTAACCCGTTATCTCGAGAGGGATTTAATTAGGATACCCGAATTATTCACTCCAGCTCAGCATTGGCTAAACATTTAAAATTAAAAACACATACTAAGATATTTTACAACCGAAGCTATTAAGATCATCTCTTCGATGCATAATAAACTAAGAAAATGAACACTAATTTAATCAAGATCTGTAGCCCCGGTATACTTACAAATTATCACACTAATATGACTTTCCAAATTTTCAAATAACAACTATAATATATATGGAAAATGAATATATTCCATGAAAAACACCATATATATATAAAAAATAAGACATGAAAAATTACATAATAATGACTAAGGATGGCAATTAAAAAAATAACAATTATAGGACTACTACTAAAAATAAAAAATGAAAATGAAACAGGAATAAAAATAAAAATAAAATTAAAAAAATAACTACCTATCACTGAGCATAATAAAATGAGGATGAGATACACTTAACAAATCATAATCATATACTCCAATCCGCTACAACCACTATATCAGAGTCACATAATATACGACTTAACACACTACCTGTTATCTTTAACTTAAAAAAAGCTTTTTTGAAATATATTTTATACACGTTTCATTAAAAGATGATACATATAATAAATAAAACAATACTATTAAATCTTATTAACACACTTGATAAAAATATGAGTTAATTAAATATAACTACTATTAATGAGTGGATAATAAAACTTTTAGACTCTCCTAAGTACCTCACTAGAGAGAGAGAATATCTTAGTTTCCATACTCATCAAATTTCACACTATTAATTTAAAAATTAATAATAATAATAATAATAACGAAAAATGGGACCCATATTTACAATTAATATAACTGAGAAATAATTGTATGAGAAATGGTCAATATTCTGTCTTATATAGCGTGCTACGACATAAACACTTCCAACTCACGACGACGATAAGAAAGTGGAAAGGCTTCATAAAACGTATAAGAGAGAGTACGTGTAGACACTAAAGATTAAACTAGGTTAAGACTTGAGTGTTAGGCGTCTGCTTCTATTAGGTTCAAAAATTCCGATAAGTGATGATGTCTATAGGTAAATACGAACGTCAGCATTATGTCCAGAATCAATCGATCTGCCAGTCAACTCGATAGAGTGAGTACAGAATAATAGATCATATGTGCAATGTTTGTCTCTCGCGTATATTATCATTGAGAGAGAGCAGTATTCGCTACAGTGAGTATATAATATATATATATTTAATCATATATATAATATTATTACTATATATATTATATATATAATATTAATATATTAATATAACTGTAATATTTACTGTTATTATAAGGATAGTAACAGTAACTTATTTCAATATACTGTATCATTTTAATATATATCATATATTATATATATATATATAATATATAATATATATATACTTATATATAATATATATATATATATATATATATAATATTAATAATATTTATATAGTAATAGGATATGATATGCCGGTGCTATAAATTAGTTGAGAAGGCAACTGTGTCGAGATTATATTTCTCGTAATTCTCGATCCGTGATTAGTTAAGAAGAAGCTTTTTTCGGATTTATAGAGGAACTATCACCTCCAGTTCAAGACACACGCACATACGCTGCTCTTGTATATGTTTGTTAGTTATATGCTACTAAATTTCATAAGGTCTCGGATTTAAAATCTGCAATCGCAAAGAGTTGAATCTAATGGCAACTGTTAACAGTACTGACAAATGCTCTAAGCAAAGAAAGTAAGTTTTCGATATGTAATATTCAATGGATATTTTTTCTCGTAATAACCCATCATTGTATACAAGCAATTAATTATCTTTATTACTATAATTATTCTGATTTAGACACTAACGACAATTATTTTAATATGCTTTATAAATAAAATTTTATTCACATTTTAAAGTAGATTTTTTTAGTTTTTTATATTTTGAAATGGTTAAAATTACATTTACATATAAAATATAATAATAATATTTATTTTTCACTTCCGTAGATACATATTAAGACCTTTTATAATTAAAATTCTAATCTCTCTCTCTCTCTCTCTCTCTCTCTCTCTCCTCTCTCTCTCCTCTCTCTCTCTCTCTCTCTCTCTCTCTCTCTCTATATTATATGTATATATTTTATATATATATATATATATATATATATATATTTATATATATATATATTATATATATATAATATATCATATTATATATAATATATATATATATTAGTATTAATATATATATATTATATATGTACGTTTGTCGTTTGGCAATGAATGTTGCTTTAGTCGAATGATATAGGTTAATACGGTATGTATTACGTAGCTGTCAGGATACAGATGAAGATTTTCTATACTACATAGTGTATATAGGGGTGACAGGGCACATATTACAACTCGGTCCTATTCCTCTCTTTGGGAATTATATGGTATCTCTCAATTGGCACCGAGCAGTAATATATATGAAAGTATCGGATTAATACTACTATTTTATTACTTTTATGATGATGATAATATAATTATTACCTCGAAGGCCACGAAAAAAAGAGTGAAGATATAGTAAGAGTAAGTATATATAAGTAAAGTAAGAGAGACTAGAGAGAGAGAGAGAGAGAGAGAGGAGAGAGAGTAATTAGAGATATATAGTATAGTAAGATATAGTATGTATTTAAATGATATAGAAGGTATGGATATAATCCGTGACGTAAATAAATATTGAAGCAATGATATGTATCTAAGATGTGAGTAAGAAAGATACTGGAGTTAGATGCGGCAATTCATCGCATAGGCTAAATAATTCTATAAATGAAACGCCGTTTTGTAGGTGCTTAATCATGTTCTTTAAATCTGAATCCAATGAAACTTTGGCAAGACGCCAAATATTTGCAAACAGATTCCGATGTTTTAAGCAAATGTTTGTAATATGGATGTTGGCTAAATTCTTTCCTATTAAATAAATAACTGACACGTATAATATATTTCTCTCAATTTAATCTGTCACATGTGTGACATATTGTTTAGTATTATTTCTATATTAATAATATTTGTGTATTGACTAAATAATGAGTAAAAGACTAAAGCTTATAATTCTTTTCTCTTTTATAATGTGATTTTTTTTTTTTGCTGGTTATATTATTTGGGCGAGTGGGAAAAAAAAAAATTAAATATCAGGATATAGCTATTGAACCTTTACCATATTTATTTGTCGATTGCTGCCATCATCTGGTGGTTCATGTTAAACGGAACACACTCGAAATATCCTATATTATTAAATGTATGAATATAATATTATAAAAATTATTATATATATATTTCTATTATCATCATGTTTATGTCTATTACTACTACTATATCTATTTCCTGATATCTCTACTGTATCACCATCACATCTAAATATCTCTTATCTTATATTACTAATAGTATATTGCTTAGATATCTTCATTCTCTCTCTTCTCTCCTTCCTCTTCTCTCTCTCTCTCTCTCGTCTCTCTTCTCTCTCTCTCTCACATACTATATATATATATATCAATGCTTCATCTTCATATTCATCTATATCTTATATCTATCTCTCTCTATCTCCTCTCTATCAGGGTAGTGTCCTCTCTCTCTTACTCTTTATATATATATATATATTAGGGTATATATATATATATATATATAATATATATATATATTATATATATTATATAATATATTAGTATGGGCTTAAGTAGATTATTTTTGAGGGGATGAAGGTGGGTTTAATAGTATTTTTATTTGTATAATCACAATTTATGTACTACGAGTACATTGAATTGATCCTCTAGAAAAACTATAATATTTAATATATTATATTAAATATATATATATATATATGATATAATATAATATATATATTATATATATATATATATATATATATATATATATATAATATTATATATATATAATTATAATATACTATATATAATATATATCTTATGGTAAATATAATTGAATGATATTGTTATAGCTCTATCATATATATATAAAGAGCGGAGTAAATATGAATATGTTCAGTGAAAACTTAAACATGACCTTTTACATGACAATCAAAATTAATAGTATAATATATTCTCGATCTGGATCGACCGTCCGGTCTAACTCTTCGCCCTCGATAGTACGCTTCAATATAAATTATAGTATATAATAATAGTATAAATATTAATATATGTTATATAAAATTAATATAAAAATATATATAATTAATATATTATAATATATATATTAATATATAATATATATATTAGTATAATACAACTGAGGCAAAGATATATATCATTATATAATCAGATATGATTATGTTAATAATGAGGTTACTATATAAATATTATGAATTATTTATTTATATTATTATTCATTTAGAGTATAAATACTTAATACAATTTAATAGGTTTATTAATTAGTATAACTAATTATAGTATATTATATATTATGGAGTAGATTGTAGATAGTTATTACATAAGCTAACGCTATATATCTTGAATTATTCTTATATAACTATACACACTAATAATAAGCTGTAATAAAAGTTTAGTAATATAACTCGGGTAAGTTTTATTCTTATATACTATTTAATTAATATATATATTAGTATATTATTATCCTTGTTTTGATGATATTATATTATACTGAATAATAATTCAATAACTTATTAGCTAATATATATATGTATATGACTTTATTTATTTAGATCATATATAATTCATCTTTGGCACCTGAATGGGACTTTGTAATTACTAGCGGCGTCATTTTTGCTGAGAAATTAAGCTTAAAGGTGGCTAGTTTTTTTAGAAGTGTAATGTAGGCGTGTTGTGGAGTCACATTTTTATCAATTAAAATTAGACGAGAGAGAGAATAATGATCAGATGAGTAAAATGTTAATAAGATGGAAAGTAAATGAAATGTAATATTATGTATGTTTAAGGGTGTGCTGATTGGGGATTTGCTGAAGGCATTGTGTGCGATTTTAAATATCATGTTAATTTATGTAACTTGTCAGTAAGTCTCATTATTGTGCGCATTGGTATAGACTGTTGGGTAAATTCACTAAGTATGGGTGTTATTTTTTTTGTGGTGGCTATCAGTTGGTTCTGTAGGTAAAGAATAGAGAGCTAAATGTATAATGATTACGTTTGACGACTGAGTTAGTTCTAATTAAGGGACGGGTTAATTTGTGTATGAAATAAAATTGCTATAGGGTTTGACATTTAGTGTAATCTTGGCGTATCTTTTAAATATTTACTAATGGGCCAGTGATGTGCGAGGGAATGTGTTATGGGTCCATCGGACCTAATGGTTTTCATTCATATTCTTGTATATGTGTGTGAATAAATGGAAGTATGAATTAGTTAGATCAGTTAAGAGGCGCGTGGTCGATGTGGCAAGAGGGATGAGTTGATGTTCAGTGGAGTGTATGATAGACCACATATGAGAAAGATGAGTATTAGCCCTCTAAGCCATTTATCTTATAGTATGACGGGTATGGACATTTCGCTTGGTTATTGACCGTGTTAAATGACGGGTAATTTTTCTGGAAGAAGAGGGTATGTAGTGAGAGATCTTGGTTGTAGAAAGGTGGATTGTGGGGCATTAGTCTCGATGGTAAATAAGAGGTAGATGGGTTTGGAGCAAAGCTAATACGTAAGATCATATGTATAGTTCAAGGTCTACGTGCTGGATTAAGAAAAGTGTTTAGTGTCAACAACGTGCGTCCGGCCCTGCCTGTGGTCGCTAAGTCTATGGTATTTGGCAATCGTGAGCTTGCTAGAAAACAAGAAGTGTGCTTAGTGTTATGTTGAACCTATTTGAATAGGATGACTGAGTTGAGTTTTTTGGATGTATAAAGGAACGGTATGATGCTAGAGTTAGTGGAGTCAAGTATCTAGGTACAATAGTATCCCGTTTGAAATGTAAGGGAAAAGTGCTGCAGAGGTTCATATAAGCGGCGGTTGGTGAGGGTTTATAAGGTGGTACTAGAGTCCTTGAGTAGCCGATCTTAGGGGGTCGGTTCCTCGATTACAAATGAAGTAGTGATATGATTTTAGCTTCGTATGGTTTCGAGTGCTTGTATAACTGTACTTAGTAGTTAATAATGTAGTGATGACCTAATGGAGTGTCCACTGGCTAAGGGAGAAAAATATAGGATAAGGTGTATATTTCGAGATCATTATTATAAGTTAATCAGCATAGGTGGTTCTACTAGTTGGTTACGATATTATACTAATAGGCGGTAGGGTTATTAAGGGCTTGGTTTGTAGTATTCTAGAGATGTAGTATGTTGGTAATAAATGGTAAAAGTGAATGGTTATAAGATTCCAGTTAAAAACCTGTATTAAGATTTGTATGTTTTGGGCTAGTATGGTTATAAGGAATATGGGTTATTAAATAGAGAGAGATACGAAATTGCATTGGTTGTATGGTTCGGCTAATGTAGGATACTAGGGATGACTTGATCTGATGAAGTGACGGTTATTGGTTAAAGTGTCGGATTGTTCAAATAGGCGTGTGGGTGTGGATAGTGGGTTGGCTGAGGGTATAATTGTCGGTAAGCAGCAGGTGCGGGCAGAACGGCTCTTGGATAATGATTAAAAGTAGTGAATTTCGAAGTGCGTCGGCCATGGGCTAGAGCAATGGAGAATGTAGATTATGGCTTTCACTTTGGAAGTAGAGATTTATTACCTGTAGTAGTATTTTTTTGGCTAGTAGACGCCACCGGAAGTAGTTATAAATGCGTTTGTATTAACAAATGAGTAGACTAGGTGATGGTGGTGCTGGATGGCTTTTGGGTAGAGGGGTAAAGTGTTGGTCAGGCGGTTGCAGTGCTATCTAATGGCCATTATGGGTATGTTGAATTAGCCGCCTCACATTGACGGGAGTATGTGGGCATGAGGGTGAAGGGTTTCAGCGTGGGTTCCCCGCTGGTATAGCGCTCTAGAGGTTGAGTTTTGATATTTATTGCCTGAGCCTGCGCGGCTAAAGCCTTGTGTTACTCGACAGTTCATGATAAGGGTGATAAGATAAGAGTGGTGTACTAATTAGAGACTGTGGGCTTTCTTTTTCAGAATTTTGTGCTCTACAGTCATTCTTTCTACCTAGCTTTGTTCTGGGTCTTTGTATTCTGCCGAGTCAGCCAAGTCGCGATTGCGTCTGCACCTTTACCTTACCTCTAGTTCTTGTGTGTAGAGATGAAGTTGGGTGGAGTGCATAATATATGGAGATACTGAGTGATTTATATATAAGTAGTAATATAATGAGTAAATATCATGATATTTATTGAGATGAGCATGATTATCGATCTATTGACGAGGTGATTATATAATATGTATTGTAGTATAGGATACTTATAACTATAGTATTAATTATAGTTGATTTATATATATAGTTTATATAATAAAGAATACAAGGTATATTATTATTATCAATATAATATCACCGATAACTATATTCTTATTGTATTAACGTACTATTTAAGTTTAACTGTTCTGAGATTTGACACAGTTGTTTATTTATTTCGTCGGCTTAAAGGAACCGATTATTGGAGTTTTGCTGAAGTAATGTATATAGTATGATCGAGGACTAAAGCATTGATACACAATACCTAAGGCTAAGTCAATGACGAGGTTTATTGTGCTATTGCCTATGCTAGCTCTATAAATGGTATACAAGTTCGGTTTTTCAACCGCTACATTTGGATTGATCTATTGTCTATCTAAATGCTCTAAACTAGCATCGTCGATAATGTTATCATGTTAGGGAAGAGACACAGATTGATTTACTATGATTGTATATCAAGTAGAGGTTCGGGGAATTTTATGGTAAAGTCAATAAAATACTAAATTTGATTTAATTAAAAATTTCACAAAAGTTATGTTTCTATCTAGTTGAAACATGAGAAAAGCGTCATATTTGTGAGTTGTGTTTTAACAATTGTGTTAACCCCTGATTGCTTAAATTTGTGACAATTGTATAAAAATGCTGTTTACTTTGTTAAAAATATTTTGTTTGTTTCAAGAAAGATTGGGGCTTGAATAACCGTCATTATAATTCTTTTAATGCGGGTATGTCTGCAATGAGATTTTAATAATTAAGCTGTATAACTTCATTCAAAAGACATTAAAAATAAGAGAGGATGTCGTGTTTAGCATTTGTGACAGTAAAATTTGCGGTAAATATGGGATACTGCGAAACGATTGGTTAGGGCTGTTTTCAAGTCTCTTTTGACGAGTGGTTTTAGGGATAGTTAATAAGTGTGTTACTTTATAAAAAGAAGCGTAAATAATCATTGTATAAGATCATAATAAAACTATTTTAATCGATCATTTATTTCGCCGTTCATGAATCAGGCAGTATCTTAATTTCTCTTCTAACTATTTAACCGGCTTATTATGGCTATAGTAGTATGAGATATTCTAAATCAGAGACTAAGTTTATACAGAGAACTTGAATATTTAAATCAATTGATTATACTATATAAAGTAGGTTCATATAGTATTAGTTATTGTATTGTTACGATAACTCTACTAAGTAATATCTATTTATATACTATTGTAGTATAAGATGTAATAATCGCTTATGTTTAAGTTGTATATTATTTGTATAATGGATAGTATTATAATAATTCTTGCCTGGTCTTTCTTGTCTATAATATTATATTACTTTGATTTACAATTATATTGACTGTTACTTTATGCAGAGCTATTTTTCTTGGAGGAGAGTTCTCATGAAAGTGCCTCTTTTGATCCTCTTGTGATCAATGAACTATATTAAGTTATATAGCATTAACGATTACTATCTCATAAAGTTCTTGACCTATAGATGATATATAGCGTAAAATCTTGTTAGGTTATTTCTTGTCAACGTATTGAGGTCTCTACGCACATTTAATATGAAGACATCTTCATATGGTACTTATTTTACTTGGTCAAGTATTAGGTCTCGCTTATTATATGTTATTCACTATGGTGTATATTTATATTCAAATAATTATAAAGTAATGAGTATATTAAGATCTATGTCTGATAGGTGAAATATGTTACTACGCCTTATATTCTTGTACGGTATATATATAGTAAACTTCTTAGGTTATTTGACTTGGTTATTGACTCGACGCACATGGTTATTATATTAGGAGAATATATTGATATATGATATATATATATGACTGATTATTTATATTATATATATA
>JABUQX010064048.1:5000-7500 GCA_015478945.1 Trachelipus rathkii
GGAGTGCATAAGAGAAGAAGGAGGAAGGAGGAAGGATGGAGAAAGGAGACAGAGAAGGAGACAGAGTTGGTACCGGCACCGCTGCTGGAGCCGGTGCGGTGCTGAGTTAGTAAACATTCGTTTAGCCTCAGACTGACATTTCTATTTTCAAAATCTCATTTTCTTTTTATAATCGTCAACTAAAATATATTGTTTGCTATTTTATTTACAAGTTTTATTTTATAAGTTTTATAAGTTTCATTCTTTATGTTTTTAATTTTTGTTTTCAATTTAATTTTTTTAATTACTTTTTAAATTTTATTTTTTTTAATTTATTTTTGTTTTTTAATTTCAATTTTATGTTTTTCATGTTTTTAACAAAATTGCATATTTACATACCTTAAAGCAGTAAATCAGTAAATCAGTTAATCAAACTGCCCTCATTACCCTCCTACCCTTCTGTGATCTATTGATCTATTGATCTATTGATCTATTGATCTATTGATTCAAGTCATATTTTGTATAACATAACACAAAAACTTTTATTTATTTTGTTTTGTTTTCTTTAAATATTTTGTTTTTACTAAAAAATTTATTCTTTTTATGTTTATAACTTAAAAAAATTTGCATTTTTACATACCCTGAAGCAGTAAATCAGTAAATCAGTTAATCAAACTGCCCTCCTACCCTTCCATAATCTATTGATCTATTGATCTATTCATCTATTGATCTATTGATCTATTGATCTATTGATCTATTGATCTATTGATCTATTGATCTTTTGATCATATTGATCAAGTGAATTTTGTATAACATAACACAAAACTTTTATTTATTTTGTTTTGTTTTCTTTTAAACAATTTTGTTTTTACTAAAAATTTATTCTTTTTATGTTTATAACTTAAAAAATTTGCATTTTTACATACTCTAAAGCAGTAAAATCAGGTAAATCAGCTAATCAAAACTGCCCTCCAGCACCCTCCTACCCTTCTGAATCTATTGATCTATTGATCTATTTGATCTATTGATCTATTGTATATGATTCAAATTCATATTTGTATAACATAAACACAAAAAAACTTTTATTATTTTGTTTTGTTTTCGTTAAACATTTGTTTTTACTAAAAAATTATTCTTTTTATTGTTTATAACTTAAACCCAAATTTGCATTTTTACCATACTCTAAAGCATAAATCAGTAAATCAGTAAATCAGTAAATCAGTAAACAGTAAATCATTAAGATCAGTTAAATCAGTTGAAAAGCAGATGAAATCAGTAAATCAGTGGGTTAACAAATATTCCCAGCCTTCCCTTTCTACCCATCCATGATCTATTTAACCTATTGATCTATTGATTCAAGTTCATATTGTGTATAACATAACACAAAAAGTTTTATTTATTTTTGTTTGTTTTCTTTAAACATTTTGTTTTTACTAAAATATTTCATTTATGTTTATAAACTTTAAAATTTTTGTATTTTTACATACTAAAGCAGTTAAATCAGTAATCAGTTAATCAAAACTACCCTCCAGCCACCCTCCTACCCATCCATAATCTATTGATCTATTTGATCTATTGATCTATTGACTATTGGATTCATGTCATATTTTGTATAACATAACATAAAATAATTTCTTTGCTGTAGCTGGTGTTGTTGAAATGTCACGTTTGTTGGTTTGCATTTGTTGCAGTTGTTGATGTTGTTGTTGTTGAAATGTTGCTGGTTGTTGTTTGTTGTTGTTGTTGGTGTTGGTGTTGTTGTGGTTTTTGGTTGTTGTTGTTGTTGTTTGTTGTTGTTGTTGTTTGTGTTGTTGTTTTGTTTGTTGTTGTTAAATATATCAAACGTTCAAGTTAAATAAAAATATACCACCACTTTCTCAAACATATCTCTAAAATATTAATGTAATTTTACATTAACATTGTTATATATTGAAAAACTAAACAAAAATATATCTCATCCTAGCCTAACTGACATACAGCATTCATTAACAAGGTAACTAAAACTAGAAGTTTCAACTTACAGCTGGAATCAACATAAGCAATCTCAATCTTTACTTATTTACACCGCCCAACCAAAAATATTATTACATATTATTATATTATATTATTATTATATTATTATTATTATTATTATTATTATTATTTTATTATTATGATTATTATTATTATTATTATTATTATATATTATTATTTATTATTATATTATTATTATTATTATTATTATTATTATATTATATTATTATTATTATTATTATTATATTATTATTTATATTATTAATTATTATTATATTATTCCACATAGATCTTACAAACACCAATTACGCTGCGATCACTTTGCCCTGCAGGTCCACAACAAAACATTTGGTAGGTAGCTGGCTCTCTACCAGACACCAAACATACGTAATCTTGTTACCGCTCAAGGGGTAAACCAACAGAGAACTGTATTTGTTATGCCATCACGGGACAGCCAATGAAATTCGAGGAATTGACTCATTAATCTTAATATCTTTTGACACATGAG
>JABUQX010064048.1:12500-17500 GCA_015478945.1 Trachelipus rathkii
GGTGATGTTATGTTGCTTTATTAATGGGAAAAACTTGCTTACGTTGATCAGTGTATTAAAAACTTTATTTTTATTGTTATGTTCCCTCAAAATGGTACTTCGAAAATGACTTGAATCAATAGATCAATAGATCAGTAGATCAATAGATCATGGAAGGGAGGGTGGGGTGGGTGGTTTGATTTAAATGATTTACTGATTTACTGCTTAGGGTATGTAAAAAAGCAAAATTTTAATTATAAACATAAAATGAAATAAATTTTAGTTAAAACAAAAGGTTTTAAAATGGAATAAGCAAAAATAAGTCCAAAAGTTTTTAAAAAAAATATATATTATTTTTAAATAAATTAAAAATAAAAAGAAAAAAGTCAAATAAATAAATAACTTTTTAACAAAATATAAATATAAAGAATAATAGAAACGTAAAAGAAAATACATAACAAAACGAAATGTTTATATTAAACATGTGAAAAATGTAAATGTCTTCCAGCGACGTATAGAAAATGTTACACATCTGCTTGACATCATAGAAATAGCTGTCATGTGATCAGTAAGTTAGTACGATGATTGCCAGTCTCGTGTTTCAAGTAAAGTGTCTATAATTATTGTGTGTGTGTGTGTGTGGGTGGACTGTGTGTGTGTTGTGTTGTGATGTGTGCTGTGTGTGGTATGTTAGGTTTGTTATGTTCATAAAAATATATAGTTGATATAATAATAATAATAATAATAATAATAATAATAATAATAATAATAATAATAATAATAATAATTATAATAATGATAAGAGAATAAGATAATAATGATAATAAGATAAGAGAAAGAATTAATTAATAATATATAATAATAATTAATAATAATAATAATTAATAATTAAATAATAATAATAATAATATAATAATAATAATAATTAATAATAATAATAATAATAATAAATAATAATTAAAATTATTATAATAATAATAATAATCATAATAATAATAATAAAACTACTGTTTAAGATAAAAACAGATATTAAGTAAGGACAAAGGGAACAAAGTAATAAATCATTTTACCCTACCCTTCTCATTTGTCAAAAGATATTGTGAGAAAAGTAATAAATCTCGTTACCCTTCTCATGTGTCAAAAGATAATAAGATTAATGAGTCATTCCTCGAATTTCATTGGCTGACCGTGATGGCTTAGCAAATACAGTTCTCTGATTGGTTACCCTTGAGCGTACTAAAATTGCGTAATGTTTAGGTGTCGGTTAGAGAGCAAGTTACCTACCAATGTTTTATTCGTGGACCTGCAGGCAAAGTGATCGCACGCGTTATTGGTGTTGTGAGATCTATGTAATAATAATAATAATAATAATAATTTAATAATAATAATTTAATAATAATAATAATAATAATAATAATAATAATAGAATTAATAATAAATAATTAATAATTATAATAATAATAATAATAATAATAATTTTGGTCGGCTGTGCATAGTAAAGAACGAGATTGTTATGCTGACTTCTGCTGGTAAGTTTCTAATTTTAGTTACCTTGTTAATGAATGCTGTATGTCAGTTAGGCTAGGATGAGATATATTTTTGCTTTTAGTTTTCAATAATTACAATGTTAATGTAAAATTAACATTAATATTTTAGAAATATGTTTGAAAAAGTGTGTATATTTTTATTTAATTTGAACGTTTGATATATTTAACAACACAACAACAACAAACAACAAACAACAACAACAACAACAACAACCAACAACCAACAAACAACAACAACAACAACAACAACAACAATAACAACACAACAACAAAACAACAACACCAACAACAACAACCAACAACAACAACATCAAACGCAACATTTCAACAACAACAACATCAACAACTGCAACAAATGCAGCAACAAACGTGACATTTCAACAACACCAGCTACAGCAAAGTAAATTATTTTATGTTATGTTATACAAAATATGACCTTGAATAATAGATCAATAGATCAATAGATCACATAGATCAATAGATCATGGATGGTAGGAGGGTGGCTGGAGGGTAGTTTGATTAACTGATTTACTGGATTTTACTGCTTTAGAGTATGTAAAAATACAAAAATTTTTAAGTTATAAACAATAAAAAGAATAAATTTTTAGTAAAAACAAAATTTTTAAAGAAAACAAAACAAAATAATAAAAGTTTTTGTGTTATGTTATACAAAATATGACTTGAATCAATAGATCAATAGTTCAATAGATCATGGATGGGTAGAAGGGAGGCTGGAGGATAGTTTTGATTAACTGCTTTACTGATTTACTGCTTTACTGATTTATTGATTTACTGATTTACTGATTTATTAATTTACTGATTTACTGCTTTAGAGTATGATAAAAATTCAAATTTGATTTACGTTATAAAACATAAAAAGAATTTAATTTTTTAGTAAAAACAAAATGTTTAAAGGAAAACAAAAAAATAAATAAAGTTTTTTTGGTGTTATGTTATACAAAATAAAATAATTCAATAGATCAATAGATCAAGAGATCAATAGATCTTGAAAGGGTAGGGAGGGTGACTGGAGGCAGTTTGGATAACTGATTTATGATTACTGCTTTAGAGGTATGTAAAAATGCAATTTTTTTAAGTTATAAACATAAAAAGAATAAATTTTTTAGTAAAAACAAAATGTTTAAAAGAAAACAAAACAAAATAAATTAAAAAGGTTTTTGTGTTATGTTATACCAAATATTTGGACTTGAATCAATAGATCAATTGAGTGGATCAATAGATCAATAGATTCATTATAGGTCAATAGATCAATAGATCAATAGATTCAATAGATCAATTAGATTATTGGAAGGGTAGGGAGGCAGTTTGATGTAACTAATTTTATGATTTATGCTTCAGGCGGTATTGTAAAAATGCAAATTTTTTTAAGTTATAAACATGAAAAGAATAAATTTTTTTAGTAAAAACAAAATATTTAAAGAAAACAAAACAAAATAAATAAAAGTTTTTGTGTTATGTTATACAAAATATGAACTTTGAATCAATTAGATCAATTAGATCAATAGGATCAATAGGATCAATAGATTATGAAGGGTAGGAGGGCAGGTTGATTAACTGATTTACTGATTTACTGCTTTAGGGTATGTAAAAATGCAAATTTTTTAAGTTATAAACATGAAAAGCATAAAATTTTAGAAAAAAAAAATATTTTAAACAAATAAAATTTAAAAAGTAATTAAAAAATTTAAATTGAAAACAAAAATTAAAAACATAAAGAATGAAACTTATAAAACTTATAAAATGAAACTTATAAAATAAAAATAGCAAACAATATATTTTAGTTGACGATTATAAAAAGAAAACGAGATTTTGAAAATAGAAATGTCAGTCTGAGGCTAAACGAATGTTTACTAACTCAGCACCGCACCGGCTCCAGCAGCGGTGCCGGTACCAACTCTGTCTTCTTCTCTGTCTCCTTTCTCCATCCTTCCTCCTTCCTCCTTCTTGTCTTATGCACTCCGTGCATTTCTTCTTCTTCTTCTCTTATGCACTCCGTGCATTTCTTCTTCTTTTATTTCAGTTAGGGACCCTCCTCACGGGGGGTTCCAAACACTATTCATTCTTATTCCTCATTCCTCCTTCTTCCTCCTTCCTCATTCCTCCTTCCTCCATCTTCTCTTATGCACTCCGTGCATTTTTTCTTCTTTTATTTCAGATGGGGAACCCCTTCCGGGGAGAGCCCAAAGCTCCAGCTCCAGCTCCAGCTCCGATTCCAAATCCTTTCTCATCTTCTATACATTATGCAAATTTCAACCTTCTAAGATCCTTCTATCTGGAAGGAACCAGCACCCCTTCTCCGAAGGGGGTGCACTCGTCCGGAACCTCCATTCCAGGCAGACGGAGGCGGCGGCACAAACAAACAACCGAAAATAGAGATACCTTCGCGCAAACTATTTATTATTTATTTAAATTATATTTTAATTTTAATTTTAAGTTTTTTTTATTTTAATTTTAATTTTAAGTTTTTTCTTTTAATTTTATTTTATTTTATTTTTTTTTTTTTTTTTATTTTTTAAATTTTATTTTTTTTTTCCAGTTTCCAGGAAGTCACTTTCCAGTTTCCAGGAAGCCAATTTCCACTTTCCAGTTTCCAGGTTCCTGGAATCCTTCCAGGATTCCAGTCCCCTCCAATATTACACTGTCACTACGGCGATATATCGAACAAATGTTATTAATAATTTTCTTTCGACTATATTTTTCAGTCAACCAGAGCACGTAGAAAGACGATTTAAACATCGATATAGGGGTAAAAAACATCGATAAATCGATTGAAACCATCAAAAATGATCTATCGATCATTTAAAACCTTCTAGGAACCAAAAAACCCCCTTTGGGGGGCTCCGCCCCCTTTTGGGGGGTAAAACCCTTGAGTTCAGGCTCAAAACCTCTGAAGTCGGTCTTTCAGACCTTAAATTCGGTCTCACCGACCTTAAAAACCCTAACCTTGACACGTCAAGCTTGAAAAACCAAATGTTGCAAAATGTTGCTTGCAACATGTGCAACTTCCGGTTGCAAATTGCCTTGCAACATTTTGGCGGTTAGTTGTGCACCCCTTACTACTAATATATATATATATATATATATATATATATATATATATATATATATATATTATATAATAGTTAATATTATATATATATATGAATATAAATATAATATATATATATATATATATATATATATATATTATATTATATATATATATATATATATATATATATATATATATATATATATATATATATATTATATATATAAATAATATATATTTATTATACAAAATATATATATTTAATAAAAATTTATATTTATATCTTAAAAATATATATATATATATATATATTTATATATAATATATATATATATATATATATATATATATATATATATATATATATATATATTATATATATATGATATATATATATATATATATATAAAAAAAATTATATA
>JABUQX010064048.1:22500-32500 GCA_015478945.1 Trachelipus rathkii
TAATGAAGAGTGTAGTTGGAAAGTTGTGAATGGCAGGAAGGTGGCTGGTGCAACTAAATCTTTGGTGGTTTGTAAAGGGACTATGTCTTGAGTGCTTAGGAGTCTTCCATGAGGATATATTGTTACCTATATTAATTTATAGTAGTGGGACTATGCTCTGGAATAAGAGATATAGATATAAAGTACAATGTGTTCAGATGGGCATTCTTAGGAGAGTGTTAGGTGTGAGAAGATATAATGAAATGATTAATGAACGTATTTGAGAGTTGTGTGGTGTGAGGAAAATGGTAAATTAGAAAAAAATGAAAGTACCTTGAGATGGTTTGGTCCTGTGGAAAGGAAGGATGATAATCGGTTGGTTAAGCGGATGTATAGTGATGAGTGTGCCGGGAATCGATGGGCTGGAAGACCGAAGAAAAAGTGAATTGAGTTAGTAAAGGAATGCCTAGAGGAGAGAAATGTGAGTTTTGCACAGGCGAGAGGAAAGGTGCATAATAGGAGTGAATGGCGGGGGCTTGTGAGAGTTTATGGCAGTGGCCAACCTGGGCCAAAGTATGAACTCCACACTGATGAAATGCCATAGTGAGAGTCCGTCGCAAGCTCTTAAAACTCTTGTGTAGATTTTCTAACTGCGACGAGTTTTCACCAAATAGTATAAAGGAGGCTGTAAGGCTGGGCTTTCTTTTCGACTTGTGTCATATTCTTCTACAACTTTTCTATTTCCAGTGCATGTTGCGCATCTTACCCCCAGTCTTGGGAAGAGAAGGTAGGTGACGATATATATATATATATATATAAATATATATATATAAATATATATATATATACGGTATATAAATATATATATTATATATATATATATATATAGAATATATATATATATATATATATATATATATATATTATATATATATATATATTAAATATTTATATATATTATATATAATTTTATATAATATATATATATATATATATATATATATATATATATATATATATATATATATATATAAATTATATATATATATATATATATATATATATATATAATAATATATATATATAAAATATATATATATATATATATATACTATATATTATATATATATAAATATATATAATTATATATATCTATATATATAGTATATATATATATATATATATATATTATTATATATATTATAATATATATATATATATAATATAATATATACTATATATATATAAATATATATATATATATAATATATATATATATATATATTATAATATATATATATATATATATATATTATATATTATATATATATATATATATATATATATATATATTATATATATATATGCAGCACGTAAATTCCATCCTTTTCTCTTGAATTAAAACTGATAAATCTTGGTTTATCAGAAATTATTTTTAACTCTCAAATCGAGAAACCCGTGTTTTTGTATATGCATTCAGAATAACAAAAAATCAGTTCTTCGAGACACTAAAGCTTTTTCTTTCGTAGGAAATTTCAACACTTCCAATTCTCATACCTCACACTATCTGGATATTTTGAAATTATTAAATGTCAATTTCAACTTTATCTTCTTCCTCTCTCCATTCTCTTGCTATCTATTGCTTGGTAAAACTGCTGTCATAACTTCTTTAAAGCTGAGCTCTTTGTAAAGCTTTTTCCCAACTAATTCTACTCTAAACTGTATCCAAAAACTATTACTTTTTTCCGCACTCTTTTCAACTTCAAAAAAATGGTATTTGGTGCACACTCAGACCTTAATGCTAAGAGAAGCGCAGAGTGCTGAAGTTATTCACCAAGTGGCTTAAAACATGGTTGCTTCTGAACATGCTCCCTGGCTTTGGAAACTGTTTCCTCACTAACCTATCAGCTTCACCCTTTCTTCCTGCTAAAAGAGGTTATTCATCAGCATGTGCTTGATGAGACGAAACCCAGTAAAAAATCCATCTATCGTCCTTATAGTTTTAACATCTTTTATTTCTTTTTTTTTAACCTCTTTTTTTTAATCACTTACTCTTCCGCATTAATGAATCTTTTTCTGTGAAAGCAAACATTTCGATGCTTTTCGATAAAATCTGGCACAAAATTATAATTTCTAATGTTCCCTCTTTCGATAAATTCCATTCAATTTTGTAACATTCTCTTGAATTCAGTTTCCATTCGTACTATGCTGACCTTGTAAGGATAACTGCCTCATTTATCCATGTAAATTTCAGTAGTGGAATTTCCTCTAGAATTCTGTTCAATATTCCCAACCTTTCCTAGGTGTCATCAATGATCTATTCTGTAATTGTGTCTTCTATTCACTCTAGCTGATAACAACCATATTGCTCATTCCAGTTTAAAACGACCAATTCAGCACCAAATAAAATATGCTAGAAGGATAGCCTTGAAGCAAAAAGATCTCTGATTTTTCACGTTACCAGAGTTTTGTAAAAGAAAACATATCACAGGCAGTAAAGACCCCATGAAACATCAACTTTTGGAAATAATTAGAGTTAAAGCTAATTTAAAACCACTGATAGACCACTACCCACAGGAGCATTTTTCGCCAAAGTCCCAAAAATTCCCCCGGAGCTTCCTCCACAGCCCACCCAAGGGTAAAAATGGACAATATAAGGAATAGCCATTATTTCCGCTTACTAATGATCGGATTTCACGTTCACTTTTTTGTTGTCTTTGTTATTAAGTGGGCTAGATATTATTTACGTTTATATTTACGCTACAACCTATAATTTTTGACAAATTAAAGTAGGGAAGTGGAAAAAGATAGCGTGGTTTCTAATTTGATATTTTTTGTGATTTTTGCGCTATATTTTTTTTACGTGTCATATTATTGAATCAATTCCAATTACAAGTTATAGGCCGACACTTAGTTAAATACTTAATATACAGTTTATTCATATATGTGCGATGGTTAGCTTTGTGGAGGGTAGCGGACAAAGCTAGAGGTGCGGCGATAGCTGGAAGGACTCATCACCACTCGGACCCTCGTACTTACATTGAACACCTATTGTCAATAAAGTTGAGGCTGTAAAAGGAATAGTTGCCTAACGTCTTATCTCTTATATTTCGTATGTTTTAGTTTACTGTCAAGGAAACATTTATTAGGTTCGTTTAAGCTCTGGCGAATGTTCAAATTTTAAAACTGCCGTTAACCATTTAAATATATATATATTTATATATATATATTATATATATATTATATATATAGATATATATATATTATATATATATATATAATATATATATATATATATATATATATATATATATATATATATATATATATATAAATAATATATATATATATATATATATATATATATATATAATATATATATATATATATATATATATATATATATTATATATATATATATATATATATATATATATATATTATATATATATATATATATATATATATATCATATATATAATATATATATATATATATATATATATATATATATATATAAATGATATATATATATATATATATATATATATATATATATATAGTATATATATATATATATATATATATATATATATATATATATATTATATATATATATATATATTCTTTAATCATTTATTTCCTTTAACCATTGCAGTGGTGTAATGTTTCCTTTAATAAAAAATTAAATAGTTCAATATGGTTTGTAATTTTTGTGAACAGTTAACAGGGCGTCACACTATTAGTTTGAAAAAGGAATAAAAATCGATTGTTCAAACAAGTTTACAAGTTAAAAGATTGGATTCATGAGAGGTTGAAAGGAAAAAAATATTACAAGTTCACAAAATTGTGCAGTCAAAAATAACTCGTCCTTCTATGTTAGGGCTGAATAAATACAAAGAAAACACGTGACACCGCACATTCAAAGTCTTCTTGTGTTGATGGAGTTTCAGAGGGGAAAATTCAATTTTTAAATACTGATTGTTTCATCTGTGAAAAACCGCATTGAATTGATTGAAAGTGGCCCAACACCGTAGGAAACTTGTTCGCTTTGTCTTCTACATTGAGAAATCAGAGATAATTATAATAGCAATATGTAATGAACGACGTGATGACTGGGGAAAACAGTGTCAGATGAAGACTTCTTAGTGTTAGCAACCTGTGGCATCTGAAGCACAGGTATCATAAATTACTTTTAGAGGGGACCTCTTAAAATGCTTACACCACGCAAAGATACATCGGAAGGCCAAATTCAGAACAGTTAAGCTTTGACAAACTTTGCTAATACATAGAAAATACCGATGAGTGTCAGTTTACTTTGCAAGAAACTACAGAGTATAAATAAAAGTTTTTCAGGTCTCCAGGAGGACTTACACTTGATAAACACTTGAGAAATCTTCTTACAGAAAACACTTTAAAAAAAAACGGACGGTTACTTGGTCCAATATTGCTGGAGGAGTTAATATTGTATGTTTAGCCGATACTGCTAATAAATTATTGATCAGTTGTTACTTTGATAACGGAAACAGGATCTTGCAACAAAGCGTTATGATAATTGTAATAGCTACTGCAGTTATTATCAAAGAAAGACACACAGAAATGCAGTACGATTCAAGTAAATATGCAAACAGTAAATAAGATAGATTCTGGGAGAAGAAAAAGTTAAACGGTTCCAATATCCCTAAGATATACTTACAAATTAGCAGAAGTATACAAAATAAAAAAAAAACTTCATGTGTAAAATAAAATCGGAAGAAAATGTGCTGTGATAAACCATGTGATAATTTCTGCTGTCAGACCAAGGTCATTTCTATCCCCCTATTCAAACTTTAATGGGTTGGCATTGCATAGGCTATATGAATCTAAGCATCTGATTGACATACTTGCAGCAATAAGAGTTTGTGTTTCATACAATGAAGTATCTGTTTATTTGAATTACCTCATAAATGCGGGATCGCCTAAAATAAGTGAAGTATTTATTCAATATGTATTTGACAATGCGGACGTCAATGAACGAACGCTGGATGGGGTTTACCACTTGTTTCACGCCGTGGGTGGAACTTCAAATATATATCACATCAGCACATAGTTGCAACACAAGATAGAGGTCGAAAAGAATTTTACAGAACATTTAACCCAAACGATTCGTCTGCTCTCCTACGGAAAGAGAAAACTCCGAAAGTTTAACTGTCCAATATTTGGTCGAAGATGTATCTGACTTGAAAAGGCTGCTAGAGGTATTACTTGTGGAAGCACCACCACACGATTTTTCCATCAATGTTATGTGGCTTGCGGATCAAACACCCAGCAAGGGTGGAATGGATTCATGACTTCTATATGAGAACTATAGAGAAAAGTGTAAACCATGACTGTATAGGAGTACCATTCATAAACTGAACCATAGCAATCCAATTCACAATTTTTTCGGCTCTTAGATAGTGCCTTCAGGACAATGCAAGAAACAAATCCGTGCTGTATTGTGCCAATCGAATCAGATTATTGTGTTCTAGAAGTCGTCTGAATCGTAAGCATTCGAGCAGGAAGCAGTAGTGGATATATCATAAGTTATTTGAGACTAGGAGGATTTCAAATCTCCGTCATGTCCTTCTTGGGTTCTGTTGGCAAGAATTATGAGGAAGCTGGTTTGGAAGACTATGGGGCCTCTGGAATGGGCAAACACTGTCAGGCCACATGATGAATGAACATGCAATCGAGGTGCGTTCGAGTATAGCAGTTTACCTGATTGTGCTGTCGATAAATGTGATGAAGGAAACTTGCCTGATGCTGAAGACTCTATGAAGGTTTTTGGAAAAATTTCCATGAACCCGTAAGAAAAGAACGAAAATGACAAGATTTCTTTGAAAAGAATCTGCAGTAATAATGGCATTTGCAGAAGGTAAATGATGTTTATAGAACATTTTAATCTCTGAGTCGAAATTCAAAGCTGTGGGAAACCTTTTGAAGTGCATTGACGCTCTAATGCGACTTATTTTCGCTGAAAGATCCGGAGATGGGGTTTGCATTTAAACACAAACCTTGAATGCTTTCCTATTTCACATGCGAGCCCGGACACTTACCTTATGCAAAGTCGATCAAATATGTTCATTCGACATATGACTAATTGACTCAAAAACTATCATGAGCAAGATTTACATAACCTTTAAGGAAAAGGGATTTTTACTGTCAGGGAAGGTACACATTGGTCTATGAACGTGGACTGAAAATTGTGTATATAACACAAGACCTCGTGCGTCCCCTATGAAATCCGTGGATAGTCCTATACACAGACCGCAAGGCAATACGGACAGCAAATTCTAATCGAAAATGGTCATTGGAATCCCTTCTTCTCACAAGGCACAAGGAAGCCGTTAAACATTTCCTTGAGCATCAACAAACCAAAAATAATGAGCAACATGTTTGAACTACGAAGAGTCAAGAAAAACAACTAGATCGATATGACTTTCTACAAGTTACCACGTGGCCTTCAACAACACAATCAGTTCACACAAACTCTCGGGAGAAACTAGTGTTCTGGAATCTGGATTTGCAAGTGACGATCGGTAGAATTGTGACCGAGCTTATCGGAGATTGGGCTTACAACCAATTTACAAAATGAAAAGAAAAATTTTGATGAGATCAAAACTTCGCAGAAAAAAAAACCTGGTAAAAAACCCAAAACAGCAAATCGCTAAAAAGTTAGATCAAAGAAGTTCTCGGTAATTACCAACAGTTCCTCACCGTATATTGTGTGTCTGCGACAGCCCCAGCATAATAAGATCTGTATCTGGGAATAGTGAATTGTCAGCAAGTCTACCATCCCTATTTTGATGGGTTTTTTTTTTTTTTTTTTTTTTTTTTTTTTTTCCATTTTTCCCCTCCTCTTTCTGGCAAAGCCCTATTCAAGGAGGAGGGGGTGTTTCACTCAACAAAATTTCAACTAACGCAAATTACGCAGATGAGCACCAGACGCGGGCTTTAAAGTGAGGGAGATTAATAATAGGAAACACAGAAGATGGAAGAGAAATCCACAGAACAGAGGTGGCAGAAAGTAAGGAGGCAACCGGCAGCGAACTAGTCTGGAGTTGCTAATAATCAACACAAAACTCATGTGCCGACACAGCACCTCTTGTGCTGCGAGGGCGTCTTAAAGGAGGCGGCACGCGAGTGGAAAGCTCCCTCGAGCACCTGCCGCTACGGTACCCTATAGAAAGAGATAAAGCACCAACACGCCGCCAAGATAGAGGGTCAAGTGAAACTAGAAAAGTAGCAGGACAGTTTTATTAAAGTCTTTAGCCTTTGACTCGACGCCTATCCAAAACCGGGTGGAAACTGAGCGCCCCCCAGATATGAAGAGCAGTAACTACCATACAAGGGCAGATGAGACCCTTGTATAACTGGAGTAAACTGTGAAGAGGAAAAAAAGTTCTCGCAGTCTAAACAGAACTCCCAGTTCTTTGGCCGCCCCAGCAACCATTGTGATGTGAGGTTTCCAAGACATTTTTTTGTTATGTTAAGGCCAGGATGTTTATATTGTTCAACAGAGAGACGAGAGAACCGCGAAAGAGATAGGAACAGTGTTGGAACGGGAAATTTTGATTTGCATTACAGAGGTTATGATATTTTTTTTTTTTTTTAGAAGAGCCACATTTGAAGAAGTTGGGTTTTTAAAGAATTAAATTTCCCAAGGTTGGACGAACCCACCCGGAAATTCTATCCAGATCAGCGAGAATGGAATCGGAAAGATAAGACGAGAGGCAATTCTAGAAGTAAAAGAAGGAGCAGAATTGAAATGAGTTGAAGAATGGAGGGTCGAGTCATCGGCATATGAAGTGGATAGAGTTAGATGTGCAGACGGAGAGGATCATTAATGAAAAGCAGGAATAAAGAGTAGAGATAAGACAGAACCCTGAGGAACACCACTATTGACAGAAAAAGGAAGAAAGAAGTCGCCCCATCAACAACAGCCGATATTGAGCGATTTGAAAGAAAGCTAGACATAAGTAAGCAAAGAGAAAGGAGAAATCCAAAAGGAGGGAGCTTGAGAGCAGTGACGCTGCCATACCCGTCAAATGTTTTGGATATGTCAAGCGCCAACCCCGGCAATAGGTCTTCGGTATCCGTAAATTCCCTGAGGTGGAAAAACCATTAAATCTGTTAGATGGAAAGTATATCACCAGTAGACCTCGAGCGCCGAAAGCCGTACTGGCGATCAGAAAAGGTACACAATTTTCTCGGATGAAAATGTTTGAGGAAGGTCTTGTCAAGAACCTTGATGTGAACGATGGTACTTATGTTTTGGAATGGAGCTTTCTCTATCAGCAATGTGCCATGGCCAAAGAATTGTCCGTACGGAGATATCGTAGAAAACTATCCTGAATATATTCTCAATAAGTATTGGAAAAACGCAATCATTGTTTTTGACGGATATCACAATGAGCCTACTAATAAGAATGTGAGCAGAACAAAAGGGCGGCTAGACATTCTTCCTGCGATATCGCGTTTCAGGAAAACACAATTTGTGTTACAGCAAAAGAGGACTTTTTGGGAAACAGAACTCTGGGATCAGAACTACAAAATAATGGACTGAGGGTGATAATATCGAAAAGAGATGCCGATGTAGACATTGTAATGACAACAATAAACCAAATTAACGCTTGCTCTAACGTTGTAGTTGTGGGGTCAGATACAGATTTAATTGTATTGTTAATTGCGCTGTCTCCTAAACGGAAAAATATATATTTTCGTAAAGAGACAGGTGGTGCTATTTATTCAACTGCCATATACAAGATAGAAACATTGATTGTAAAGTACTATAGTTCCCGGCAACTTCTACTATTTACCCATGCATTGACTGGCTGTAATACGACATCTTGTTTTTATGGTATTGGGAAAATTGAGAGCAATGAAAATCGACTTAAGTTTATCAGAGACCCGCGGGTTGGCCGAGATATTTCTTTGAGTTAACCCAAATCAAAAGAAAGAATTGTTGGTTACCTGCGAGAAATTTGGTTGCTGTATCTGTAATGGGTTTAAAAAATACTTTAACGATGAACGATCCCCGATTATCTACTGATTTCTTGAATCTTTGAACAAAGAAAAGTGAGCTAAGATCTAACTTTGACCTGGCAAAACTACCGCCAACCTCAGAAGCTTGCCATCAACACTTACATAGAGTTTTTTATACAAATTCAGAGGTGGTTAGGAAACAAACTCCACGCCAACAGAGTTGTGGATGGAAAATTTGAAACTATAAAAACACGAATGGAGTTTCAAAGAGCACTAAAACCTTTGATCGACATCCAAAAAATTATCGCTCCAGATGAATATGTATGTCAACTATCTTGTGCTTGCAGAAAAGGATGTGGCGGTTTCTGTGGATGCAAAATGCAAACTTGGTATGTTCTCCAATGTGTGAGCACTGTAATAGGTTTTCATGCTTAAACTTGCAATTTTATTTGAATATATGATAGAAACAACAAATTAAATGTAATTAAAATGTAAACATAAAAGGTGCTGGATGTCAAAAGAATATAAAGTATCAACATTGTTAGTCGGTGGGTGGTCCTGATGCTGTATAGGCACTTATTCTGCTGTTTAATACACCGCCTCCGTTTATAACAGCTGCCCGGCTTGCCCCCATCCGGAACAGACCGGCGGGTTCAATTAGGGGTCGCATGATCGAATGACCCTTATATTAAGTGGAAAAGGAGTTTGGGGAAACCCCCTCCAAACCAAAACTGGCACAAGTTTTAGAAATTGTATTGAAAAAATCATTTCATATTGTTTTCCATCAAATTATTATTTGCTAAGTGAACCCAATAATTAGAGCGCGAAAATCAAAAGCTTCAAAATTGAAAACCTACTGATTCCACTTTTTTTTTCCTTTTTAATTTTGTCAAAAACCTATTAGGTTTAGACGTAAAAATGAAAGATAAATAATATTGTATGCCCACTTAATAACATAAGGACCAAAAAAAATTGAATTGATCCGATCATTAGTAACTGAGAAAATGGCTGTTCC
>JABUQX010064048.1:40000-47277 GCA_015478945.1 Trachelipus rathkii
TTCTTACATTTTATTAACTTTTATTTTAGAAATTTATTTAGTCTTCATGCCATCATGTTTGAAAAAGGGTCCAGTTGGATCGAAAGCTCACGTTTACTACTAATTTTTGAAGACTCTTGTATGAAAATAATTTCTTAAAAATTTTTTTGCATTTTTAATTTATAATATAAATATCCAACTTTTTGGTTTCAAATTTAAGAAACAAAAATTGATATACTTTAACCGGCATACGTTTATCTTTTATTTGCCAAAGTTTTAAGGTCTCAAATTTTCCTTAGCTGGGCTAGGAATATGGGGCTATATTTTGTTAAACTTTGAAATTAATCAAAGTTGTAGTTCCTTAATTAGAAGCATATTAAATCACTTGTTAAATTAGGTTTTCAAATTTTGGAAAATTTCCTATTGAAAGTTTTCCCGCCATCCGCTTAGTTAGCAAATCGTGCTTTACAGTGGTCGGATTTGATTAACTGGTACTTCAAATTGATCCTAACATGTCCATCTTCCAATTGTATAAATATCATTGACCTCTTTGAATCGAAAGGTCAAGATTTTTGGGTCATTTGACCCTTGTTTTTTCTATATTAAAACTTTAACATAACTTAAATTTTATATCAAAATAATAAGAAGAAAATACTGAATATTTTGATTGTTGTTTAAATTGATAATTGCCCTTAATTAAAAAGTTACATTTATTATATAATTCCTATGGGAATAAAAACTACGTGTTAATAACTAGATGAGTTCGAAAGGCTGCCATTATAAACCTTTCAGTAATTTTCACAGTAAATCTATATCCTGATTTATTCAATAATTTTTATTATTTGAATATAGATACTTTTAATTTACTGATCTTTTGATATTAAAAATTTAATAGTATAAATACGACATCTCAATATTAACAAATTGATGTTTAAATTAACCACTAATTACTCGTCGCTATACCACTTCGACATTTTCTCTATCGAGTATAAAAAGAAGCGATCACGACCGAGAAATCATTCTCTTTCATAATTACTGCAAGTTCATCAGTAGACTCTGTCCCCTTAATTTGTATCCCGAGTCGAATCAGAATTTCTACAAGATCATTTATAATGCAGTTCGAGTAATAAAATATTTTTTATGAAGCTTGCTCTTCAAGTGAGCTTCCCCTATCATTTTTAGAGGTTCCTCACTGTCAAGGAAGTGACCTGCTGACCTTACGTAGGGCTCAGAGATTTTTTTGTTTGTTGTTCCTGAGCGGAGAACTATGAAAAACTTCCTTCTTTAGCAGTGTTCTTAGGAAAATTTTACGTAGGTAGTGTAATTTTTATTATGCCTTCTGGACAAAACCGATAGGATCCCTACTAATGGCTATTAGCCCCCTTCCCTTCTTTCCTTCCAGATGTATAGAAAAAAGGCTTCAGTTTTTTGATTCGTTTTTATATCATTTTCTGATAAATGTTGTGTTCTTGTATATAAATTTAGCCCCTTCTTCAAGTCTTGTTCCAGTTAGAACGAGTCTCGTTGATCGTAGGCCCACAAATTTATATATAAAGTCACGATATTTTTCCTAGAATAGTCCTCACGATTTGAATTAATCCGGTTGGCCTACGTTTATTTGTCATTTGGTTTCCATTACCAAATTTCAAATATCCGCGTCAATCAACTTTCAAATCACCTTCTTTTTTTCGGCTTAAAATTTAGGGTCCAGTTTTAATGTATAGAAATGGAGATTCTACAAAGGTTTTGAACTTTTCTTCTCTATCTACTCTTTTTTCGGCGAAAAAATAAAAGTATAATATTGTCAACATCTTAGAAAACAACGCCATGTAAACTGATTTTTTTTATTTTTTTAAACATACAAATTTTAAACTCGCACACTTGGAATGTAAAAACTTATTTATAGAGTTTGCGAATAAAAAATAGAAAAGTAAAATTTGGATAATAAATTCCAATGGTAAAATCTTTAAAAGTCGAAAATATAAAAGGAAAAAAAAGAAAAATGAACAACTGTCAATAAATCTTATTAAAAGTAAAACGTTAAATTGGGGAAAATAAAAAAATAATAATAAAAGTAAGTAGAAACGCTAAATTGGGGAAAATAAAAAATAAAAATAAAAATAAAAAGAAACGCTAAATTGATCAACATAAAAATAATAATAAAAAGAATGTTACTACAACAAAATTTGAAATTTTCAATCAAATAATATTACTTTTAAATTAGGAAAAGATTTTTTTTTTGAAAAAAGAAAAGAAAGGGTTTCTTAAGTATAGTTGTATTAAGAACGGAAAAAATAAAAGTTATTAATAATAATAAAAATATAAAATTCTATAGCATACTGGGACTTCGTTAATGTGAAAAAATCAGAATTATACTTTTCGATCCGTTTTCACTTCAAATATGAAAAAGTAATACTTTATAAGGCATAAATTTATATTCATGTTTCATCATCAGTTGATGGTCTCCCATGCATTATATATATATATTATATATTATATATATTAATATATATATATATAATATATTATTATATATATATAGTATATATATAATATATATAAGTATATTATATATATATTAAGACATATATTATATATATTTTTTTTTTTATATAATTTTTATTATATATATATTATATATATATATATATATATATATATATATATATATATATATATATATAAATATAATAACTATATATATATTATATATATATATAATTATATTGAATATATATTTATATATATTTATATTATATATATATTCATATATATATATTATATTAATATATATATATATATATATATATTAATAATATATATATATATATATATATATATATATATATATATATATATATATATATAATATATATATATATATATAGTATTATTATATATTATATATATATTATATATATTATAGTATATATATATTTATAATATAATATATATATATTATATATATATATATTATATTATATATTATAATATAATATATTATATTATATAATATATATATATATATATATTATATATGATATATATATATGTATATATATATATTATATATAATATATATTATATTAATATATTTTTGTGGTGAAATAATAAAATTAATTACGAGTCTTACGAAGTTTTTCATAATTTGTGTAACTTTTAACGTCACCTTGTTATCGGATCTATGTGCATGTTATTATAATTGTATAGTAGTTGTGGTAGTCGTAGTCTCCCACTGGTGGTAGAGCAAGTAGTAGTCTTACCCATAGATAGAGGCTTCACCACTATCTATTAGTAATTAATTAGTTTCCAAAACGTATAAACTTGCTTCTTGGATTCTTATTTGAATTCTTTGCTTTCATTTGTATTCTTTGCTTTCTGTGATAGAAGCAAGACACAATATGAACCTAAAGTAAAAGGTATTACATTGGAAATTGTCCTTCTATTGAGACACTTCGTGTCTTCAAAGATAGACTATTCCTACAAATAATAATTATTATTGGTAATTATTATAATTATTATTATTAATTATTATTATTATTATTATATTATTATTATTATTATTATTATTATTATTATTATTATTATTATTATTATTATTATATTATTATTATTATATTATTATTATTATTATTATCTTATTATTATTCTGATGTAATATATTATTATTATTATTATATTATTATTATGTAATTATTATTATATTATTATTAATTTTTTGTACTAATAGTATAGAGAATAATTTCATTAATTTTATTAATTTAATTGGTGAAATATTATTATTATTATTTATTATTATTATTATTATTATTATTATTATTATTATTATTATTATTATTATTATTATTATTATTATTTTTATTATTATTATTATTATTATTATTATTATTATTATTATTATTATTATTATTATTATTATTATTATTATTATTATTATTATTATTATTATTATTATTATTATTATTATTATTATTATTATTAATTATTATTATTATTATTATTATTATTATTATTATTATTATTATTATTGGTATTATTATTATTATAATATATTATAACTATGTTAATTATTATAATTATTATTATTATTATTATTATTATGTATTATTATATTATTAATTGCTTTCGTAGTACTAGTTATATAAAGTCTTAGTAGTATAAATTTTTTGTTATTGTTTATCACAATGAAAAATTGCTATTATTATTGTTCATTACTTCGAGACTTCAACTGAGTTTTTTTTCATTCTTGGTCATACTTCTTGAAAGTTAGTACATATTTATTAACATCTATTTCTAACCTAATCCCGTGCTCGTTATACGTGATTCACAAATCCCGCCATCCCCCCCCGCTTATCCGCCACACAATATTCCGTACCATAAAAATCATATTTTCAACATTCCAGCCGTTAATATATAATATAAAATCTCTAGTAAAATCTTTTATAGACCACACCGATTATGAATCTCTCTCGAATACAATTTTACCGACCAACTTTCCGTTCGCCAAATCCTCGTAAATAACACCTCCGCTTCTTCTATGGACATCTTGTCTTTAATCACAGTAGTTCAAGGTCAATGATTATTCTCATTATGTATCTTCATCATATATATATATATAATATATACTATATATATATATTATATATCTATATATATATAGTTATATATATATATATATATATAATTATATATATAATTATATATATATTATATATATATATATATATATATATTACATATCGGTCCACACGAGGTCCACTGGGTATATATTATATTATATATATATATATATTAAATATTATAATATATTATATATATATATTTATATATATATATATATATAATATATATATTATATATATATATATATAATATAATATTATAATATATATATATATAAATTATATATATATACTATATATATTTTAATATAATATATATTACATATCCTGGTCAACCACGAGGTCCACTGGGTGATAATATATAAATATATATATATAGTATAGTATATATATATATATTATTTGTTAATATTATATATATATATATATATATATATCATATATATTATATAAATATATATATTATAATAATATATATATTATATATAATATTATATATTATATATACTATAATATATATATACTATATAATATATACTATAATTATATATATATATATACATATATATATATATATATATATATATATATATATATATATATATATAATTATATATAATATATTATTATATATATATACAAAGCATATAGATTGCATAAGTCAATATATATATATACAAGCTTATATTTCCACTATTCATTGGCTACCTTCAGACTGGTCGAGCGAAAGTGGTACCGCGTCTGAGATTTGTCTGAAGGTAGGAAAGTGTTGATTTGTGATCTGGTCTTCATTAGCCCAGCTACCTGGGACTGGGTCACAAGTCAAACAAATTATAATTATAATTATAATTATAATATATAATTATAATATAATAATAATACACAATAATAATAATAATATATAATAATAATAATAATGATAATATAATAATATAATAATAATAATAATAAATAATATAATAATATAATATAATAATATATATAATATAATAATAATAATATAATATAATAATTAATAATAAATATAATTAAAATAATAATAAATATAATATAATAATATAATAATAATATATATATAATAAATAGATAATTAATAATAATATAATAGTAATAATAAATAATATAATAATAATAACTAATAATTTATTATAATAATATATAATAATAATAATAATAATATAATATAATAATAATATATAATAATAATATAATAATATTAATATGGTAAAATAATAAATAATAATAATAATAATAATAATAATAATAATAATAATAATAATAATAATAATAATAATAATAATAATAATAATAATAATAATAATAATAATAATAATAATATAATAAATAATAATAATAATAATAATAATAATAATAATAATAATAATATAATAATATATAATATATAATAATATAAAATAATAATCAATAATAATTAATGATAATAATAATAATAATAATAATAATGATAAATAATATATAAATAATATAATAACAATATAATATAAATAATATCAATATAATAATAATAATAATAATAAATAATAATAATAATAATAAATAATAATATAATATATAATAATAAATAATCTTTGCTAATTTCTTAAAAATTTTATTTGCTAAAAATATTTTTTATTTATAAAAAAATTTACCAAATATATTTTAAAATTCATAGATATTATGCAAATATTATAATAGAATTGCACCAAAAGAAAATTTTCATAAGGAGAAACACGAATTTCGAGTTTTCTTTATTGGTTGCAATTTCTATTAATTTGCATATATCTATTGAATTTTAATATTATTAGGTAAATTTATTATAAAAATTAAAATATTTTTAATAATTTGTTTGTACATTTCAAAGGAAATGAAATATTTTTATTTTTATTTTTAAATTTAAAAACAATACTTTATAATTATTATTATTATTATTATTATTATTATATTATTATTATTGTTATTATTATTATATTATATTATTATTATTATTATTTTATTTATTATTAATTATCCTTATTATTATTATTATTATTATATTATTACTTATTATTATTATTATTATATTACTATTATTACTATTATTATCATTATTATTAATTAATATTATTATTATTATATTATTATTATTAAATTATTATTATTAATTATTATTATTATTTTATATTATTATTATTATTATTATTATTTTATTATTATATTATTATTATTATTATTATTATTATTATTATTATTATTATTATTATTAATATAATTATTATTATTATTATTATTATTATTATTATTATTATTAATGTTAATATTATATTATTTTATTATTATTATTATTATTATCTTATAGATTATTATTATTATTATTATTATATTGATTATTATTATTAATTCATTATTAATTATTATTATTATTATTATTATTATGTATTATAATTATTATTATTATTATATTATTATTATTATTATATTTTATTATTATTTTATTATTATTATTATTATTATTATTTTATTATTATTATTATTATTATTTTATTATATTATTATTAATTATTATTATTATTTTATTATTATATTATTATTATTATTTTAATTATTATTTTATTATTATTATTATTCATTGATTATTGTTGTTATTATTATTATTATTATATTATTATTATTATTATTATTATTACTATTGCTATTATT
>JABUQX010064049.1:0-20000 GCA_015478945.1 Trachelipus rathkii
GGTGTGATACTGATGTCATTTTGCCCACATTAATAAGAATGTTAACTTTTTGGAATACGAACTAGGCGTAGCGAAGCAAGAGGTTCTCTTGAGGGGCAATACTGTCTTTTCCATCATATGAATGTGTACTACTTCGGCAGGCAAGTTGGCCAATTCCTTAATAACATTAAGTATGGAAATAATCAAGCCGTTTTTGAATTGCCTTCACCTCATCAACGCATTTTCATTTTCTTTTTCAGATTCATCATCTATGCAGTTTTTTCTTTTTAGAAATTCTGCATATCAAATCTCGAAACAAAAAACATCCAGCGGGTACACATCCCGTCAGGGCCAGGCGGATGCGGATGCGGATGCGGATCTTTAATAATGTGCGGAATGTAAGCGCGGATGCGGATGCTAATGCGGATGCGGATGTTTGACCTGCAGATCACTAATATATATATATATATTATAATATATAATATAATATTATAATATATTATAATTACTTATATATATATATATCTATTATATATATATATAATCTATATATACTATATATATTATATATATATATATATAGATATATATATATAAATATATATGTATACTAAATATATATAAATATAGGTATATATTACATATATATATATATATATATGATATATAAATACATTGATATAATTACATCTAATATATCATATATATATAATATATATAATATATATATTATATATATATATTATATTATATAGAGCCATTTTTCTTACACTAAGAATACACCTAGGTCAGAAACGTACCAAGATAGTACAGAGTTAGCATATATAGGGTCGTATATATATATATATATATATACTATATATATATATATATATTATATATATATATATATATAATATAATATATTTATATATATATATATATATATATATATATAATATATATATATATATATCTATATATATATATAATATATATGAGAAAATATGATTTTTTTGCTTGTTTATATATATATATAAATATATATATATATATATATATATATATATATATATATAATAGAAAGATTTAAAAAAAAAATAAATTCATTACTTGTCATCAGATTACAATAATATAATTGCGCAAAAACATCCTTAGGAAAAACACCGGAAATCAGGAAATAAGTTCTATATAATAATTATTATTAATTATTATTTTTAATAAATTTTACTTTAGAAAAATATTACAAGCATTTTTCACTGACGTCAACTTATGATTGACTATTGAATTTAATTATTATTATCTATTATTATTGATATATTATTATTATTTATTATTTATTATTATTATTATTATTATTATTATTATTATTATTATTAATTATTATTAATTATTATCTATTAATTATTATTATTATTCGGATGTGTTGTAAGATTCAGTGATTTATTCATTATAGATTATTATTATTTAACTATTAATTATTTTCGATCATAATTATATTATTATTATTATTATTATTATTATTATTATTATTATTATTATTATTATTATTATTATTATTATTATTATTATTATTATTATTATTATTACGTTTTAACTTAAAATTGAAATTATTATTCTTTAATATTCTTCTTTCTTCTGTCTTCTTTTTTCTTTCTATATTCTTCCATTCTTCTTTCTCTTACTTCTTCTCTTATTCTATCTTCTTCGTATCTTCCTGTATTAAATATTCTTCTGTCTTCTTGTCACTCTTCTTCTTTCTGTTTTACCTTTCATTCTATTATTATTGATTATTTATGCATATTATTACGATTATTATGATTAAAATTATTATTATTATTATTATTATTATATTATTATTATTATTTTCATTATTATTATTATTATTATTATTATTATTATTCATTAATTTCATTATTTTGATTGATTATTTATTATTATTATTATTAATAATAATATTATTATTATCAATTATTTTATTGATTATTATTAATAATTATATATTATCATGATTATTTTATTATTATTTTTTTTTATTGTTTTTAATCGATTTTCTGATTATTGCTTTTTCTATTAAAAAAAAATCTTTCCAAATTTCTATTAATACGTAGATATTAAAGTAATTCATTATTATTATTAATTATTATTATTGTAATTCACTTCTCAGTTTAAATTCATTTTCCTTCTCAAACATCATTATAACAAGTATTATTCATTTTTATGATTATTATCATTATTATTTTATTAATTAATTACCGCACTTGATTGTTGGAGAGTAGATTAGGTATTATCCTGTATTCCATTATTAATGATTAATTTGTAATTAATTCTAAAAATTATTCCTTTTATTCTCTTCCTCTTTTCTTATTCTGTCTTCTCTGCCTTCTTCCTTCTTCTTCCTTCTCTTATTATTTATGTATTATTATTATTATTCAATTATTATTATTATTATTATTAATTATTATTATTATTTATTATTATTTGATTTTATATTTTATTTTAAATATAATTAATTAAATTATTTTATTCTTATTAATAATATTTAAGTTATTTTATTAGTTTAATTATTTTTTATTTTTATTCTTCATTATTAATTATGTATTATTATTAGTATATATTTTTTGTTTTTATATTTTTAAAAATAAATCTTACATATTAAGAAATGTCAGTAGGGCGCTCACTTGATTGTTCCATGTCTCTTTTCACGCTTTCCTCTCGAAATTTTACTGTAGTTAAGCATGCAAGGTATTCACTCACGGATTATATATAATATATTAATTTATATTGTTTTTTAATAAGGATTAAGACAGCTTTCTTATCTATTTTTAGCTAGATTGAGAGCCTACTTGGTATGCGCTCAGTAAAATGGTGTCAAATGGATAAATTGAATGCCTGGAGATCACCTTTCGTAATGGGCCAACTAAACTTTCAGTTGGCCATTTAAGACAGTTGAATTATCATTTTATTTACTGAGATAAAAAAGGAAGTAAAATGAGAAGAAAGCTTGTCTTATCTTTAAAACAATAAAAATAAATAAACAAAAACGACAGAATTAATTTCTTTCTTTTTCATTCTTAATAAACTTAAAATTTATAGTTCATAAATCTTGTTAATAATAATTAATAATTAGTTACTTTCTATCTATAATGTTGCCATTTTAGTCTTTAAATTCCCTAAAATCTAAGTATGATGATTCATTTAATATCTTTCAAAAATAAAAATTCTAAAATGTAGCTACGTAATTACTAATAATTTCTAAGTATAAAATAGGAAACGTTCATTTGTTTAGCCTTTTGGGCTCGGCAACTTAGTTTCCGTTCTATCATTATTATTATTATTATTTGTTTTTGATTTTTTTTTCTTTTTTTTTTTTATGTCACTTTTCCGGATGAAATAATTTTCCTGAATGATTTTTTTTTTTAAAAAATTAAATATGTAACATAAATTAAATATGCATCTTCTAAATGTTCGAAGTAAAATTACGAACTATTTATTAGCATAAATATTTCTTTATAATTGAAACAAAGTATTTTTCTTAATGCTAATGTCTTCTTTATGCTTTAATTATGAAACTGAAAGAGATCTGCAAAAGCAACATATAAACTTATGATAATGCATGATTGCAAATATACACACACACACACACACACACACACACACACACACACACACACACAACACACACACCACACACATAAATATTTAATTTATATATAGATTTTCAGATAGATATCATATATATTTTGATAATGTATATTTATATATATATATATATATATACCTATATATAATATATAATATATAGTATATATACTATCACTATATATATTATATATATATATAACAGTTATTTTGGTGAGCATTAATTTCATATTTACGTTATCAATCTGTTTGTTAATTACTTTAAATTTATTTTCTATTAACAGAAAATAATGGCTACACAGGGTGGTTTTGACATCTCTGGTATTATTCAAAATGCATTCCATTTATTCAAAGGCAAATTCAATCATGTTTGTCTAGGACCGTGCGATGGTTTCGTTCTAAAAATGCATTACAGATGGGCATTTACTTCAGCAATTGGAAGTTTCTTTATGAGCAGTTTGGTATGGCTGGTGAGTATTTGGCTACTTTCTGAACATTCAATAATCGGCAAATGGAAAACCCATTAATACTCAACTATTAGTTGAAATGAATTATAATTTGATTTTCATGTTGTAGTATTTATTAATCGTTATAGTATATATATATATATATATATATAAATACCATTCTATATCTATAACTAATATATTACTAGTACATATATATATATATATATATTATATATATATACATATATAGTATATATATATATATATAGTATATATATATATATATATATATATATAAATATTCTGTTATATATATATACTATTGTATATAATTATTATATATATATATATATATATATATATATACATATATAATATATATATATATAAGTGAGGGAGTCTATATATAGTATATATATATATATATATACGTAACATACTGATCATCTATGCTCCCAACTTTCATCGATACAATAAAAAAAATACTTTTATAAATAAATTCTTTAAAAAGTTATAAAATTTAACCCTCTTCTTTGCTTAAAAGTAGAAATTATCTAAATTTATATACATTTTCTTTTCAGGTATTTTGGAAAAGTGATTCATTGCGTTTCAACTTTCAAAGGAGATCAAGAAGCAAGAGCTGACTACACTAATATCTGTCTCTCATATCCTTTTATATTAGATGATAGTAAAAACAAACGTTATCTATTGTTTTACAGATGGATTCACTGGAGTTTTTTGTTCATTGCAGCTATATATTACATTCCAAGAAAGGTTTCGAAGTCATTTGAAAGTCCAAAATCAAAAAAGATATTTGAAGACCTTGCGGCTTTATCCTCACGCTACGATCAAACAGAAAAGGAACTTATCCAAAGATCTGCTTTTTATATGATAGCTAATATGAAAACTCACAACTCGATTTATTTCAAGTATTTGTTTTTGAATATAATAGCATTTTTTATCGATATTTTCGTACTTTTCTTTTTAGACTTTCTACTGCACAATCGCTTTATAACATTAGTCCCTAAATCGTATCCTTTTAATAGGGATCCAGATACTTTCAAAGACTACATATCCCAAACATTTCCGCCATTTGCCTCATGCTATTTACAAGATCACCATAAAATCCTTGACGGAAGGAAAGAAGAATTAGGTTGTCATTTGACTTACATGGAACTTTTCGAAAAGCTTTTCATAATTTATTGGTTTTTAATATATATTCTGCTAATTTCCACTTTACTCCATTGCGTATATTTAATTTTTATGCTCTTTCCTAAGTATCAAAGATACTTCTTAGCTACATCTAAACCTCTGTATTCATCTGAGAGCATGGACATAATAATTTCTAAAACATTGATTCATACAAAAGTAGGAGACATTTATATTCTACACAGACTAAAGCAGCACTTGGGACCAAGCAGATTTTTTGAACTACTTCTAAAACTCAGCGATCTTAAGGTAAAAGAGGAACCATCTACAATCGTTGAAAATGGAACGTCTATTCCCAAACCAAACTTGTATCCTAACCTGAAGGAAGAAGAAAATTTAAGAAATAGATCTTATGCACAGAACAAAAATACTCCACCATTTAATCCCCAGTTTTTGAACCACAATGGCCAAGACCAAATTAGACCAAATAATCCTAACTTACTAAACAGACTTTTAAATGAACCCAACAATATGTCCTTAATTAAAAATAACCCAGAAATATTACATACTAATAAAAGGAATGATAGAAGCATCTTGATTGAATAACGTAAATATTATAAATAGTAATAAAAGTTATCTTCGTCGAAAGTACAAATTTTTCATAAAGAATATTATCTCACGTAATTTTTCGTTTTTCACTTTCAAAATTTAACGATTTTCGTCTAAAACTTTTCAATTTCTAACTCCTTTAGAAACAAAATATGATTCCATGAAGGACAGGTAAGCAAGAAGGAAAAACTCACCTTATTTTTGAAGATTTTCATGTATATTAACTAATTGACAAGTTTTTATCAATAAAAACTATTTATTTTTAAAATAAAGTATATATTTTTTAAATTCTTGATTCTTTTTATAAATCCTCTTTTTCTTTTAAAACTAAGAACATGAGTAACAAAAAGGGATATAAAGAATGTTTTTACTGAACACCTAACATGACAAATCTCAGATTGTTTTTAAAAAGCTTATTTCTTCAATAGTTTTTGAACACACACACAAGTAAACTTATATATAGTATATATATACTATATATGTAGTATATTAGTATTGAGTAAAGTTATATAGTACTAGATGTTACTGATATGATAATATATCATAGTCATAGTATTATATTAGATTATATATATATATATACTATATTTATATGGTATATATATATAGAATATATCATATATTTTCATATATTATTATTAATATATATGATATGATAATTATATGAATCTATATTATATATATCTATATATAGGTATATAGTATATATATATCATATCTTTATATATATAGTCTATATATTATAAATACTGCATATTATATATATATAATATATATAGTAGCTCTTATGTATATGTAATATAGTATAATTCTATATAGGTAATATAAGTATAATATATATAGGTATAGTAGTATAATATATATAGTATATATATGTTATATAGTATAATATCACTATATATCAATATATATATATATATGATATTATAATATTATATAGTATATACTATATATATATATATATATGCGTAGTGTATATATTAATATATATATATATATATATATATAATATATTCAATTAGGTACGTTATTGAGAGAAAGAAGCTGAAAATAAAGAATGTAGCTGAAGTAATAAACGTAAGTTTGAAACATTACTCTTATTCAACGAAATGTTTCGAACCCATCTCGATATTATGATATGAAAAAACAACCATTACAATATATATAATATATATATATATACTTATATTATATATACTATATATATATAGTTATAGTATATATATAGATATATAATATGATAATATATATTATATATAGTATATATATATATACTATTATATATATAATATATATATATATATATATATATATAGTGTCTTTATAGAGTATATAATGATGCAGATAAATTGGCTTTTTTTATTGTTTTTTTTCATAATATTGTTATTGTATGATACAATGAAACTAACAATAAATTTCAGTGTGAATAAACAGGATCAAAATTTTTAAAGTAATAAAAAAAAAGTAATTATTTAATAATATCGGTACATTTTTACGGCATCGTACGTGTGGCAGGGCACGGGACAGAGCGCCGTTTATTCGCTGGGATATTTTTCTGTTGTGCGAACATCTACCCGAAACAAGAATAAACATTCTGTTACCATAGTGCAAAGGTATAGTCGAGTATAGTTGAGGTCGAATTTACTGCATCGCGATCCCATATGTTTAGGTTGGAGTTTTACTGCATCGTCGATCCATATAGAGTTAAGTTGCGGTTTACTGACCTCTAAGTTCAGGTTATGATATGTTTGTTATGTAAACTTTAGACATCTATATATAATAAATAAACAAAAGCAATAAGGACGTATTTTTTACGCCCAAACGATTCTTTTTTACGGTGACCTTACATTCTTTTCACGTATTTAGCACTAAAATCCTGTTTTCTTTCTCATGCAAAATGAACGATTTTGCTATTTATTATAATTTTTAATCATGTTCATCATTTCCTTATCTTTCTCAGTGCACTCTCTAACTAATTGCTCCGTATCAATACTACATATACTACGTAATCAATCATGATTTAAAAGAAAAAAAAACATTTATCTGGCATCCATGAACTTAAAGGGTCCTCCTATAGTATATATATATATAATCTACATATATATATATATATTAGTATATATATATATAATGATATATATATAAATATATATATATATATATATAATATATATATATATATGGGGTAGGTAATACGGGGCAGGGAGCAGACTTGCGTCGCCCCTAAAAATTGAGAAATAGAAAAATTTTTTGAAAGTCATTTAGTAATATAAATAATTAAGGCAAAGATGCTTAATTGTTCTTGTAAACCCTCCTCCCCCGTCCCGTCCATCCCCTCCTCCTCCGCTCCCCCCCCTCCCATTGCCTCCCCTCGCCCCTTCTAAATTTTTTAAGTTAAAGATTTTTGAATAATTGAGAGTAATGTATAATGATTAAGGAAGCTCGTAATTGTCCTTTGTTTTCAAAAATTTTACTTTGCCTTAGAAACTAAAATTGAATGTCTATTCTACATATTCAGTTTTTCAACGAAAATTGGATAAATTTTCTAATAAAGGAAAAAAATTTATTATTTTAGAATCATGGAGATAAACTTAGCAACCAAGGCTCTGTGGTCAATTTGGTGCCAGTCCTTCAAGTGATAAAGAAAGTATTTTAGATTTTTTTTTACTTTAATTCAATACAGGCTGCTTGTGCCTACTTTTGTGCATTCAAAGCAACTAAAGGTCACACTGTTTACTTTTTCCATACAAGGCATTTTGAGTTTCTTTCGTCATCAACGCTTTACCTGCTAGCCAAGCACATGCATGATATTGCAAAAATGGCATGCATATTACCAAGAGCAAAATTCATCATGGAGAATATGCCTGTAACTTAAATGTCATGATGGGATCTGCACACAAGAATGTATACAATTAAGAAAATGGAAAAATCAGCTTCGTTGGCATTCAGAGTAAGTGTGTTTTTGTACACCTTGAAAACGTCTTGAGGGGTAAAGATCTTTCCTTAAGGTTTTCCTCATAGGATTGAATCACCAGAAAGTTAGTCATGTGGCGAAAATTATGAAAACCAAAATTTATATATCTCATGTGCACCATAAGAATGACACATTTCAATATTAAATATTTTTCAGTGTAAAATGTTAATATATTTTCTGTAAATTGGTGTTTGCTGTTTTTACGAAAAAAAGGGCAGTTCGTCAGGGGTTTCTCGGATTTGTGGAATTGACTGCAATGGATGCTAAAATTATAGTTATTACATTAAATAACTTTTTACAGAACGAAACGAAGGTTTTGATGCAGATAAATGCGTTGGGCTGCCTCAACTATGACAGATGAAGATGGTGACGTTCAAAATTTTTTTGCAAAAGAAGTATAAAAAGAATTATTTTATAAATGTACAAGTCAAAAACTGAACCTTGCTGTGAGCAATTTGAGTTGTGTTCCAGAAATACGTAACACAATTCCATAATAAAGGTTATAATCAACTTTTTTCTCGTAAATCTATTTGAAGAAAGTATCCTTCCAAACATTTTCCAGTGTTCTGGGAGACATCTTGGTCTCATTAATAAAAGAGTCTTTGCCGATGCTTAAGCCGAAAATCTAGTGTGGTTATCAATCGAGGGCTGCAAGGTTTATTAAAAAATGCAATAACATAACGGGAAAATTTTCAGTTAATATAAAGGTTCAGTTCAATATTGTTTTGATCTTATAGCTAAGTATTCCTCAATGCTGGAATCTTTGACTAGTGCATTACAGTAAAAAATTATTTATATCCTACAGTGTTCGAATCACATTAAAAGAATACTAACGTCCGTGAAAGGCTCATCCTTATACTGGAAAGAATGCTGTAAGCCATAGATTTTATATATCTGCTGGCCACCATACTGAATCTAAGATACTGGATAAGTATAGGAGCCAGCATCGTAAGACAACAACAGCAACGCTCAAAACTTGGCGCAGGTTTCAACCCCCTAGGGAATTTAAAAGAATTAAAAGGTTTTCAAGAGAATAGGACTTAATAGTTTTCTTTGGAATTGAGATTTTCTGAATAAGAATTTACTTCCGCGCCATCTGCCTGTTACTCCACTATTAGGTTACTGACTCAATTATCATGTGGAACATGACTTTTCCTATAGATTTTTGATGAAAAAAAGCTCAAGATCCTTCTTTCTCAATTAACGCATGATTGTAGTGTTTTTTTGTTTATATGATGAAGCTGAACTATAATCGGTTTACAGCTGGACTTCTTGTGATGGATTGGAGAGTAAAGAAAAAGTAGGTGTTGCGCGTGATATGGGTGAGAGTGAGACTGAATCGTGTTGCTTCCCAGCTATGATACATTCTCCAGTCAGCAGGAGGTTTTCTGGCATAACTGTGACAACGAGCACCAATTGATAGAACATTTATGTGAAGAGTAATCAAACTTTGGCTAGGAATCAACCATTTCCGAAAATCGCTCTTCAGATGGAACTATGCGTGCTGCTGAGAGAAACATGTAATAAAGCTGGCAAGAAGAAGTATGAAGAAAGTTTGCCGGAGAGAGTATCCGAAAGATATAGGACTGGCCTTTTTAGTAGTATAGTATATATATATATATATATATATAATATAATGATATATATATATATTATATATCGCTAGTTTAGTATATAGTTTAGTATATAGTATATATGGAGTATATATATATAATATATAGGTATATATATGTACCTAATGATAAATATATATATATATATAGTATATAGTTATAATATATATATGTAAAGCACTGGGTAATAAAAGGTCTACAAAATATTTTAAGAAGCACTAAACTATATATAATATATATATATACGCTGGCTTAAAACGTTAGGTATTATGAAGCTATATATAGATATATATATGATGTAAAACTTACTATATATATATAAGTCTATATAAGCATACTAATATATATACTATATATATATATATAATATTTATATAGATATAAGTATATATATATATATATATATACTATAATTAAAATGCAAAAACCAACGGGCATTTTTAAAAATGTATACAAAGGTAAAATTCCTCCCATTTTGTGTTCTTTTTTTTGCTTGATTTTGTTTTTTTAATTTTAATTGATCCCTAATAGGTATATATATATATAATATATAATATAGTATAATATATTATATAAATATATGAGAGTATATTATAATATATATATATATATATATATGTATATATATATATATATATTATATATATATAGTATATATAATATATATGATATTTATGTACATATACTATATATATAGATATAGAGAGAGAGAGAGAGAGAGAGAGAGAGAGAGAGAGAGAGAGAGAGAGAGAAGAGAGAGACAGCCCAACTCAATATTAATTTAATTTTCTTTTCAAATCTTATATCTTAACATCTTTCCTTTTATAAATCATAAAGAGCAAAAGTCCTATGTCTCTTCATATACCTGTCATATATAAATTACTTGCGATGGCTGCGCAGCATTCTACGTTGGCAGTAAGGTATGAACATCGCGATAGATCCTCCCATTCTGGTAATTTCCATGCAGATCCTCTCGTTCTGGCAACTTCTATGCAGATCCTCCCGTTCTGGCAACATTTATGCAGATCCTCCTGTTCTGGCAACTTCTATGCTAATCCTCCCGTTCTGGCAACTTCTATGCACTCCATTCCATTGTCATTTTAATGACCACCCTCTAGGTCATTCTCGCTTTTCAATAACATCACAGACCAACAAACCAGCAAATCTTTTTATATCAGAATCACTATATGTCTCCAGTTTGAAACCCGCTCTCGATAATGACAGTGGTCCATTTAACTTACAATTATCATAAAAATTTTAAACATTAAACTTACAGAAAAGTATCACTTATATATTGTGGTGAATGGCGATTTAAAGATATTTAAAATGCTTAATATTTTTCTTCCTTGTTATTAATATGGTTTGCCATATTTTTATTTTCATTAAAGTGTCCTGATGATGGGAACAGTAGTTTCTCGAAACGCTGAAAATAAATTTAGGCAAAATTAGTAAAAAGGGGTCAAGTAAAATTATATATATATATATATATATATATATATAATATATATATATAGTAGCGTATATATATATATATATATATATATATAATATCTGATGATATATATATATATATATATATATATTTAATATATATTATATATATATAGAATAATTATTATAATATATAATATATATATATATATATATATATATATTACTATATATTGTGGCGTCTGTGGAAGGGGGCCTGCGACCCACCACCGATGAGTCCATAAGCAGCCCCCCTGGAACGAAAACGCTAATTCCATGCGCGATCAACGCCCTCTCTTCAACATCATCTAGTCTTTCAGCTAATGAAGGTGGTTCTTAAACAGCGACCATAAACCCTTTCATATTGGTGACCACCAGAGTGACTAGTGTCACTGGAGTGGCACAACAAACACCAGCCAGCATCCCCATCTTCTCTCAAAGTTGTTCGCCGTGGTACGACATTTCGTTGTAGAGTTTGTTTTACCACAATCGTTCAAGCGGCATGTACAGTTCATCAAGTGTTCTCTGTTGGAAGCGCTGCTCCGTCGGTCATTCCTGTAACGCCTGTACTGTGGCTTTCTCACTGCAGGTGCATTGAGCTTCTGCAGGTCAGTATGAGTAAAGAGTGGTCAAAGCCTTCTCGTTGGTTTTCATGGTGTGCACACGCTGGCTCACTGACCAGCTGACAACGTCCTTTGCCAGTGCGCAGGCCAGCGGGTGTGCTGCGCGGCAACTTGGTCGCTGCGCCGAATCCCTGCTGCCGTTTTGTCGCTTGGGGGCTGCGCGACCACCACGATGGAGTTCCATAAGCAGCCGCCCCGGGACGAAACGCGAATTCATCGCGACAACGCTCACTCTTCAACATCATCTAGTCTTCAGCTAATTAAGGTGGTTCTTCACCAGCGACCATAACCCCTTCATGAATATAAATATATATATATACACAGCACAAGATAGATAATATAATATAATATAAAAGTAAGAATATAAACCCGCTTCATCGACTTTGGGAGAATTGTTCACGATATTTGCCATTGAATAGTCAATTGCGCATTGTGCTGGTTATGTGTAATAACTATTAACTATATATATATATTAGTATAGATATAGTATATATAGATATTTATTATTATATATACTATAGTTATATATTTATATATATATAATAGTATATTATATACGTATTATACGCGTATATATGATAATACGATATTCATATATGCATATCCCGAGCCGAGCGAGTCAATTGAACGTCGTGACTACGAGATGATAGTATATGATTGTATTTGCGTACTATTTTATAAGCGCGTGGAGTTCAGGATGTAGTAATAGGCTCACGTGTTTACTCACTAGTGCTATTATCGTTCGTGTATATGAGATCTAGCTCGAGTTAGTAGTGCTTATGTTATAGAGTAGGTATGCGTATACTACTACTGTGTAACGTCAGATTAGTCAGCTGCGGTAATATATATACGTCGAGAGTATGTTCCCTTGAGGTGGAATGTATAATAATATATAGCTATAGATGGAGATTCATATTATATCTATCGTAATTAGGAGGGCTTCGCTATAGCTGTGAGCAGACGGTATTGTTATGTTGTGTTGGAGCTCTTATTGTGATAGCAGAAGGTAGAGTCATAGGTGTATGTATACTCATGAACCGTGCACAGTCATAGTAGAGGGTAGATTCTCACTGAGATGTGTGATATGATGAATTCGATAGCCGATTGTAGTATATAGTAAGATTCAGTGAGAATGAACTAGGGTATAGATGTACGAGGAGCGAGATCACTTAGACTACTTATTAGGTTATGTCATCGTGAGGATTGAATCATATTTAGTATAGTTGACTTGACGTATATATTGATTATATGTACTGTCGATGCTAGCTACACACTCACTGATTGTTATTGATTTGTATGTAGCGAGAGTGTTGATAAGCTTACGTAAGACATCGCGTTTGAGTGGACATGTTCAGGATCTGTTCACTATCTCATTTATCCATTGCTGTATTAATTCGAAATTGACTATAAATATGAATACTACCCACAGACTGTCTATATATATATACTATATATATATATATATATATATTATATTATATTACTATATATAATAATACCATCACCTACCTTGGCACCCTACCTACTACCCCTACTAAACTGCCTTCCACCCCTACTGCAACTTTTATCCCTATAAATATAGCCTACTATATATATAATATATATATATAATATCATATATATATATACTATATATATATTACATATATATATGAATAAATATATATAGCTAACGAAAACATCGAAACCATATTTTTAATAATTATTAACAATAAGATACCCTATTTATTTGTATGAAAAAGCTTGTTTACATTATATTTTACACCAAATACTTATTTTTAAATCACATTCCAATTGAGTAATTCTTAGGCATGATCATTTTTTTTAAAATGAGCTGTTCAGCTCTATAGATAAGTTTTAAAGCGTGTTTTCTTTAATATAAAATCTACACTGACTCCATTAATGCATTATTGAGAGTGAGGAGAGAGATGCTAAATACCGATCTGGTAAATAGGAATGTTATATAAAATTAACAATCAAATATCAGACACAATCAGTAACCCATTCGATACACAAATTTCAAGAAACTACCAAAGCCACCATATTTCGTACAGTATTTACGGGAAGAGAACGAAAGATTCAGCTATATTATCGATTATCTTTTATCGATTATTATAGGTAAGACAGACTAGCCCGCTCCTTTACTAAGTTGACCGTAAACATAGACGTCATCGTCCGCCCGGTGTAAAGAAATTTACTTCTAAGATCAGAGTAGGAAGCGAGAATTTCTAAATGAATTTAATATTATTATAGCTATTATTATTGTGGTTGTTTTCTTTAATTTATGATGCCAAAATAGCTTCTTTTTTTAACTTTTTTATATAATCATTTTTAATGAAATTTTTCAAAATTTTACAATTTAGATTTCAATTATTAAAACCTAAAAAATATTGGGTGGGAGCTACCTACCCGGCTACCCTATATAAACGCCCCTGATATATATATATATATATAATATATATATATAGTATATATATATATACTATATCTATTATATATATCTATATAGGGTATATATATATAAGTTATATGGTATATATATATAGTATATATATATATATATATATATATAAATAACCTAGTATAGTATATATATATATATCTATATATATATATACTAGTATATATAAGTATATATATATATAGGTATTAGTATTTATATATATATACTATATATATATCTATATATAGTATATATATATATATATTATTATATATATATCATATATAATATTATATATATGTATATTATATATATATATTATATAATATATATATATATTATTAATCTATATCATATATATTATACTATATATATATATATATATAATATATATATATATATATATATATATAAAATCTATATAATATATATTATTATTAATATAACTGTATATATATATATATTATATATATATTTATAATATATATATATATAATATATATATATATATAATATATACTATATTTAATATATTTATACTATATTTATATACCTAACTACATCTATATATATATATATATACTATAATATATATACGTTAAAATAATCACACCACGTAGGAAATGTGACGTCAGCCTCACTGGTCCCTAGGATTTATGTAATAACACAATTCCGTGCAGTGTCTTTGCAAGGGGAGAACGAGCGGGGGATAGAGAAACACATGTGTGACACAGTACAATATGTTTATTTCGTGAAAGCACAACACATACACCTTGTTTGCTTGCAAGTGCAACTGACTGGCCACGTACCAACCATGGTGTAACTGGTTAACGACCCGTATGTTTGACTAATAATGAGTAACATTGCCTTTGGCTCTGTTGACTACCTGCATACGTCGGGTTAAACTCAATATGAGATTCTAAATATACTCCTTGGGTACGTTATCCCATGCCAAATTACGGCACTTTCTAGCTCTTGGATGGTAAAAGGTGCAGGGGCACTATTCCAAAGGTGTTCGATGGGAGAAGAGATCAAGAGATATTCCCGAAGGATTCCGTATATTCCTGAAAGGATTTTCCCTCACCCATAGGACTTTTTCGATCGAAACTTCTAGGAAGACGGGCACTTTTATCATCAAGATTTTAAGATGGGAAAATAAAATTAAGAAAATAATATTTCATTTGCATTCTATGTGACTTACCTATGGGATCTATATTGATTCTACGTAAAATTCATAAAAACCTATACAAATTTCTGTAGGAAAATTATAGTTGCTGCAGTCCGAAAATGTGCTAGTTCCTGGAGTGATTTTAATACATGTTTCCATAAGGTAACCAAAATTATTTATAGGAATCCTACAGATAAAATATAGGAACCAGTAATATTCCCATACGATAACTGCTGGATAACAAAACTAGAAAATATTCGATTCTCATTAGAACATTAGAAACATACATCAAATTACCATACGACATTATACAAAACAATATATATATAATTAGTCTGCATCTGGCATTAATTTTCAATTTTCAACCCTAGGAAAACCCCTAGCTCTGGTTCCAAATCTCTACACCATCGGCACAACATGAAACAGCAACACTAAAGAATGTTACAGACTTACGGGTTACGATGCCAATAGTTTGTTGAAAATTGAAAAAATATATATTAAAAACTTCATAATATATATAGTTTTATTTTAATTTTTTATTTCTATTAAAGTTAAATCACTTAAATATACAAAAAAATAAAAAAAAAAAAAAATATTAAAAAAATAAAAAAATAAAAAAAAATAAAAAAATCAATAAAATAAAAAAAAATCATAATTTCTTTATAAAAAAAAATCAAGTAAAAAAATCAGTTAATTTTTTTCATTTGATTTTTTTCGTGCCATCCCTGATTATAATACATTTTCAGATAGGCATTTTTAATTTTAATAAAAATGAAAAATAGCTCTTATAGTAATGATTTTATTTGTTATTAGTTTTTAATTTTTATTTTTTAATAATTTATATCAGACCTTGGGTCGGATGGAAACCCTTCGCGGGCAGGATCCGGCCCGCTTGGCATGTGTTTGACAACCCTGGTCTAGCACATGAGAAGCGGAAAAGAAGCTGCTTTGATGAAGCTGGCAAGCTGCCACGGTTGCCAGGCGGATGTGGCTACAGCACCCCCTCCAGAGTGTTAATTCATAATTGTCACGACGATCGATAGTCACTGCAAAGAAATATACACTATGAACCTATTTTTTGTAAAAAAAAAAAAAAAAAAAAAGGCTTCAAGGTTCTCAGTCGTGTAGAGAAGTCCACGGTAGTATAAGAGGTTTTCAGCATCCAACGTCCAACGGGAACCGAAGTCGTCAGAATTTATCATCTCAGGCCAGCTTTCATAGAGGCCGACCATCCGGATTCTCGTAATTTCCCCAACTCAACCAGGTGTTCCGATTTTTTTCTCTCAACCTACCTTCACTACTCCACTTTTCCCTCGCTGCAACCTCCTCTTCGCCACTCTCTTGCGACCACGTCTTCAAATAGAAGATCGCGTGTCAGTTGACGAGTTCGTTAATCTTCCAGTTACCTTATCTGACATAGTATCTGAGTCTTCACTCTTCACTGACTAGTGATATTATTACTGACATATGACCAATGACCATAGTGTATTATTAATCTTTGATAGATTGTTTTAGTTCCTTATTAATATTTTTTAATTCAAGTGGCCACAGAATTTTTATTTTTTTATTTTTTTTGTGTGTGTGTGTTTTTATGTATTGTTTATATTTGCCAATTGTGGCAGAACCAGAAAAAATATTTGTTCAAGTGGTGCAAATGTTAAGGCTATACCATGACCATGTATAAAATAAATTAAAAAGCTTAGGATCTTATGGGTCCTGTGAGTATCATGATGAACCAAAACTTATGTGGAGGTTGCAAGGTTTTTCAGAATGAAAGAGTGGAATGTCTGGTGTGTCAACAGTTTATCAAGATCATTTTGAATCCATCATTATTCCTTACTGAGGTAGCCACTTTGACATTATCTGCAAACTTAGAAACCTTATATTTAAGACTCTGGTCTAAATCATTTATATATATGAAGAACAATAGTGGTCTCAGCACTGAACCTTGTGGGCCACTACTCTTCACTATTTTCCCATGATGATTTTTTGTCCTCTGGTAGTATACACTGCTTTGCTGGTCTAAATATATAATATCAATAGTCTGTAATGTACTTCATAATTTTTAAAAGGTTTGTCTGACATGATCTACCCATTCTAAAACTAGGCTGGGAGTCATGCAATATCTTATCATCCACATATTTCTCTATATGACCTTTCATTAACTTTCTAAAACTTTTATAACCAGGGATGTTAAGCTAACTGGCCTATAATTTTCCAAATCTTCCTTACTACCCATCTTTCAAATAGTCTTAACCTATGCTGCTTTCCAGTCCTCTGGTACCTCACCAAATATTATAGATCATTTAAAAATCAAATACAGTTCCTTTTCAATTCTGTTATTACCCTCCTTCATAATTCTACCATAAATACCTATTACCTATACTGTCAGGACCTGCAGCTTTACTTGGGTCACTATGGTTCAATAAAGATTTAATTTCTTTTATCTCAATTTCAAATTCTGTAAGTCTATTTGTTACATGCATACCAGAACTTTGTCTCTAAACTATTATCTAATCTTTCTTCAGTAAATATTAATGCAAAATAGGCATTGAAAATATTAATTAATTCCTTATACGAACTTACTATATTTTTATAAATTTTAATTAGCTAGACCAATTGTCATATTCTTACTTTTAAATTTATAAAATAAAAAAAAAACGTTTTTGAGTCCTTATTACTATTCTTTGCTAAATTGATTTCTGCCTCTCTCTCTCCTTTTATATTAACTGGTTAAGTTCATTTCTATTTTTCCCATGATTTTCAAAATCTTAATCCCCACTATTACCCCTGAATATTTTAAAAATCTATACTTTTCATCGATTTTCTCTCATCCCTCTATGACACTAAATAGCTTTTCTTTTCACCCCCCAAATGGGTCTATCTTTTAAATATACTGACTGATTATTCATAAAAATTTCCTTAAATATTCCCACATGAAACAATTTTGGTCTTTAAACTCCTTATCCCTGTCAATTATACTATAACCATGTCTCGAAATTTGGTAAAATTGCCATTTCTAAGATCTTTTCCTTATTGTAATTTGAGCCCAGATATCACATTCATGTTAAATCTAATTATATTATGGTCACTAATTCCTAAATTCTTCTCAACTCGAACTTCATCCACCATACTTTCATCATTAGGTAATATTAAGTCTAACAGTACTGCATGCCTTTAGGTTCATGGACCACCTGGCTCAAAAAGTTGTCTAGTATCCAATTTATGAATACAGAACGCTTATTATCCACATTAGACAAGGAATCCAACTGAATGCCAGGAAAATATGACTTTTTCTTTATTGTGACATGCTGTCTCAATTTCTTTCACTATTTCCGTGTCTAATTCTCTACTCTGTTCAGGAGGTCTATAAAATGCTCTTATTTTGTACAATTTGTATAAGGATATCTACCCACACAGATTCAAATCATGACTAGTTTTAATATCAGTCATTAACATGGATTGAATATTGCTTTTAGCATAAATTTCCATACTACTACCCTTCTTTTTTTTACTCTGGTATACTGTATACATAAAATGAATATCTGTCTATTTCATATTCCTGAAAGGAGTGTTCATAAAATGCTTCTTTAACCCAGGCTTCAGTTGTACAAATAATGTCTAGATTCTCCTTTATGGTGCCACTAATCAGCATCTTTTTTATTTCTAAGGCTATGAGCATTTGTGTAGATTCATTTGATATTCAAAATGCTGTTATTTGTATTGCTGTCATCTTTATTTAAGCTTATAACAACCCTAGTTTTATTTATCCCACCACCATTACAGTTACCATTCCTATAAATATCCATATCGAGACTTAGCCCAACATCCACCCTTAACTTAATCTTGTGTTTTGATTGACAAGTCACCAAACTGGCACAGAAAAGCTCAACACCCTTACA
>JABUQX010064049.1:25000-34153 GCA_015478945.1 Trachelipus rathkii
TGCAAAAATCACTCTCTGGTGCATTACTACTAAATAATTAGATTACAGTTTGTATCATGCGATTTAAATTAAATAAACTGTTGGAAATTAATTATTTTGATTTAATAATAAACTTAGATATTAGTACAGTTACCATATTTAAAATTAAAACTTTTACAATTTTTTTTTTATTATCATTGGGTATATATGATATTTTGTACACTATATTAATAGCCTAGCAGGTTATTTTTATCGTATATAATTTGTATTAAGATGCAAATTTTTTAATTTTGTTTATTCTCTTCCAGTTTTGTCAATAAATATTGTATGGAAAACACTAAGCCCATTCATTTCAGTGTGTTTCCTTGTACCTATTTTATTGATAAGGAAATATCTTGCTGGCGGTTTCTGTTGTAATGATGTATCACTTAATGGTCAGTATGTAGTCATAACTGGAGCAAACTCTGGAATTGGCAAAGAAACTGCAATTGAATTGGCATCCAGGGGTAAGACTTTAATTGCTTTTATTATTATTTAACAAGTTTTCATTCCATAATCAATATTTTATATGGTACTACAGTATATAAGTATTTTATTAACAAGTATGTATATACACAAGTGGCATATTTTTCAGGTGCAAAATTGATACTTGCTTGTCGAGATGTCAAAAAAGCAGAAGAGGTAGCTAAGTTCATTCGAGAAAAATACCATTCACAAGTGCTAGTTGAAAAATTAGATTTGGCTTCATTTGAATCTATAAAATCCTTCGCTGCTATAATTAATCAAAATTATAAAGAAATTAACTGCTTAATAAATAATGCAGGTGTTACCTGGTTTGTGTATATATATATATATATATATATATAAAAATATTTAAATACATCAACATATATTATAAAAATATATACTTTTTGTATATATATATATATATATATATATATTATATATATATATATATATATATATAATATATATATAATTATATATATATATATAATATTATATATATTATATATTATAAGTTATATATATATATATATATATATATATATCTCATCATCATCATGGTGAGGTGTGTAGCATACATCGGAATGGAAAAGTAGTAGAAGAACATGACGCAAGTAGAACTCGTCGCAGTCATAAAAATCCACCCATAGAATTTCCACAAGACTGGCCAACAAATCCTCAGTGGCATCTCGTCATTATAGGTTCATCCCTGACCGAGGCCACAAACCATACCCCTCACAAACCCCCTCCATTCAACTCCTATTATTCACCTTTCTTTCTCGGCCGCTGCCAAACTTCACATTTCCGTCTCCTTCAGGCATTCCTTTACTGACTCAATCCACTTTTTCTTCGGTCTTCCAGTCAGTCGATTCCCAACACACACAGCACACACTTATATATAATATTATATATATATATATATATATTATATAATATATTATATATATATATATATATTATATATATATATATAATATATTATATATATATATTATATATATATATATGTAAAACGGTCCTCCCCCAGGAAGGTCTCACGACTGTTCAGTGGGACCCATCGAAAAGGTCCTTGGGGTATCACGGGCCTAACGGCCTAAATCCCGCTGGCTGGCAGGCTATCGCGTATGCCGGAAGTTTCCCCACGAGTAGCAAAGCACGCTACCAATGTACTCATTAACGTCTGAGTGAGACGAAGCTATAGTTAATAGAGAATAGCTCACGTTCTCTCGCTCCACGCAGTCTCGAACCTGGGCCCTCTCGCTTGCTAAGCGAGTGCTCCTCTGACCTAGGAGCGCCTATTAGTATATATAGATATATATATATATATATATATATATATATATATATATATATATATATCATATATATATATAAAATATATAGTATGTATATATATATATATATATATATATATATATATATATATATATATATATTTATATATATATAGGGTAGATGTGCGTAACACGTACGGAAAATGGAACAGTTAAGTAGAAATCATGACATAAGTCGAAAGGAAAGCCCAGCCTTACCGTTCCCTATTAGTGAGAACTCGTCGCAGTCAAAAGAAATCCACCCTAGGGCTTCACAAAACCGCGATGGACCCTCACTGTGGTATCTCGTCAATGTGAGGTTCATCCCCTGGGTAAGGCCCACAGCTATACCCCCTCACAAAAACTCTGCCATTCACTCCTATTATAAACTCATTCCTTTCCTTCAGACATTCCTCTACTGACTCAATCCACTTTTTCTTTTATCTCCCAGCAGGTCGATTCCCAGCACACTCACCACTATACATCCGCTTAACCAATTGACTATCATCCATCTTATCCATATTACCAAACCATCTCAGTACACTCGTTTATTCTCTCATTTACGCCTTTCTTCACTCCACACAATTCTCTTTTTAATCAATTCTTCTCACACTTAAAACTTCCCTAAGATTATCAATTTGAACAGATTGCTCTTTAGATCTATACCTCATATTCCACCATTGGGCTTATCTCACTTAAGAACTTTTCTTCAATTTGAACAGATTGCTCTTTAGATCTATACCTCTTATTCCATTCCATAGTTTCACTACTATACATTAACACACGCAGCAATATATCCTTATGCAATTCTCTAGCGCATTCAAAACTTATTCTCTTTGTATCCACCAAGGATTTAATTGCTTCAGCCACCTTCCTACCATTCACAACTTTCCTACTACACTCTGCATCGTACGTCCCCTTCTCATCCAACATATATCCTAAATATTTAAATTCAGATACTTGCTCCAATTGCTCACCATCCAACATGACTCCACGCCGCGGATCTCCTCACCCACCACCATTATCTCAATCTTTCTATAGTTACTTTCAAACTCATCCTTTTACACACATTGCCAAACCCCTCTACCAATCCTCTCACACTTTCTTCAGATTCGCCACACAAAAATAAATCATCCGTGCACAATAAGCAGGGCACCTTTCACACTTCCTTCCATTCTTCATCATTCTAATACCCTCCCCTGCCACCCTTACCTTTAATTTTTCGTCACCCCATCCATATACAGATTAAATAGCCATGGAGATTTAACACGTCCTTGCTTCACTCCACTTTTAATATTAAACCATTCACACTTCACTCTATTTATTCTTGCACATGCTTCGCTGTCGACATACATTCTTTTGATTTCACTCATAAGCCTGTCATCAACACCTGCCACATAGTTCCCCTATTAGTCCTGTCATACACCTGTTGCAAGTTCATAAAACCTAAATTAAATTTATTCTTTCTCAGTTGCTTTAATGTAAAAATTAAATCTGCCCATCTACCACTTCTAAATGCACCTTGTTATTTAACATTCATCCCCTCAGTCACTCGATGCACTCTTACAACTAAAATACCAGCATATATCTTCCCGACAACACTCGATCAACTAATTCTCCTATTATTCCTACAGTTCTCCTTACCTCCCTTACCCTTATTTAAGTGTATTATTACTGCTCTCTTCCAATCATCCGGAACTATACCCTCCACCAATACTTTATTACACAATTTCAATATCCACTCAACCACAACCTCTCCTTCATTTTTGATCATTTCACCTGTAATTCCGTCTATACCTGCTGATTTACCATTCTTCACCTTTCTCATTCTACTTATTACCTCCACCCCAAAATACCTACTTCTCCTTACATCATCATCAAACCCACACACCTTCGCTTTCACCTCTTCATTTCCGCCAATGTTATGCAGATTTTCGAAGTGTTCCCTCCACACTTTCCTCGCGCCCATTTCATCTGTCACGAAAGTACTATTCTATAAAGGTTCTCCTTACTCCCTTTCTTAACCTTCCGTACTTCCAGAACAGCTTCCTATTCCTTTGTAAGTTTCCATTCATCCTCCTTCCAAACTGTTCGTTTTTTTACCTCTTACGTATGCAACTTTTAATCTTCCTCTTTTCCTCTTTATATATTTCCATACACATTTCTTTCGAAACCTCATCATTTGCTTTTAGTACATTCAACCACATTTTTTTTTTATTATTACAGCTTTAATGACCTCTTCATTCCACCACTTACTATTGACATTCTTACTTCCTACGTTAGCACCTCAAAATATTCCCTTGCACTAATAACAAAGGCTTCCTTCATTTGGGTCCAGATTTGTTGCAGTTTCAACTTGTTCACATTCAACTGATTTATTTTCAAAGTGTTCTCACGTACTTTCCTTATAACCCTTTTCATTTAACTTCTCATTTTTAATTCTTCCCACGTCCTTTTTTTCCATCCAGGCCCCCTTCCCCCCACTAACTTAATTTTACATTAAACAACATAATGATATGATATTCCTATCCCCAACCTCTCACTGATTTAAAATCCATCACATACTTCAACATCTTCACCAACACAAAATCAATCATACTATCCGCCTCGATAACCGTCTTCTACCTGCTACCAACTCTTGTTACTTATGGATACTCTTTGCTTGTGAAGACTTACACATATACTCCTTCACAGAAATCCAATCCACCTTCCTGCTATTTTCCATTACCATCCAAGCCATTCAGTCGCCAGCAACAACCAAGTTCTGATGGCCCCTACTCCCCCGCCTAAAACATTGTCGGATTATCCTAGAAAGTCTCTCCAATATCTTTCTCAGATGGACCATATGCTACAACCACACATATCTTTGACCTTCTCAGCTTAAATTTAACCATTAGTATTCTAGTATTCGACATAAACCAAAATTCACCATAAAATATGTGTCACAAGTTTCACTCATTCCACTCCACTCTATCACACACTCATTTCACCTCACATTCAGCTCGTCTTCACCCGCTTTTCATTTCAGCTTGTTTCAGTCATAGCAAGCAATATCAAATTTACCTTTCTAAATACATTCATCACTTCTCTCCTCCTCATCGCCATTTATTCCTCTGACATTCATGTACCCAGACGCTTTATACAGTTTCGCCGAAAGATACAAGGTCGCTTACGACGATCACGACTAAGTCCGAGGCATGCATTAGCAATCCTGGAGTAAAGATGAGTGGTAGTGGGTCATCAACCCACGACACGCAGAACGTACGCCGTGGAAATTCTTTCTTCCCTTACACGCATGATATACGTATTAAAAAAAAATGTTGTCTGGAATAGTGTTTTGTGGTGTGTGTGATGGCAGAGAGCCTACTCTAGTGTAAGGAGAATGTGGTTATGAGCGCAAGATGGGCAAACCATTGAGCAGTGGAGTGTCATATGTTCAATGGATGTAATCTCATCGCTTCGGGAGCATTACTTCCCGCCCCCATATCACAATATATTTATCAAATTTAAAAAAAAAAAATACTATACCGTCTATGTTAAATGTTCGTTTCATCTATATTATTATTACTTGCTTATTTGCTTATATAGTTATACTCATTTGTTGTAATGGTTCTTTGTACATTGAGGAACGATAATGACTTAATAATTTTTTTATATTTCTCAAGGGATTATGATGTGCCCATACATGGAAACCAAAGATGGATTGGAGATGCAGATGGGAGTTAATCATTTTGGTCACTTTCTTTTAACTCTCTTACTTCTACCTCTTCTCAAAAATAGTCCTGAAGCTAGAATCATCAATTTAACATCAATTGCTCATTACAGTTAGTTTTATGATGTATTTGAACACTTTAAGCATTTTTATTTTTCATTCCTTTTCAGAATTATTATTATTATTTTTTTTTTTTTCAAATGATTTGGAAGAATTAGATCACTCAATTACTTCTTTCCATCAACATTGTAATATTATAAAATTATTTAACTAACTGTATAAAATTGCTTGTTAAAATAGTTTTAAAAGCTTCACAAAACAAGTACGATTTCAGTCTGCTTTGTGTGGCTCAAAAATATGTATTTATTTAAAAATTTTAATGCTGTTGATCTGTTTTAATCATGTTTTGGTTTGTTTACATCATCATCACCCACATTCTTTCCCCCAAGACTGGGGGTAAGGTGCGTCGCATGCACCGGAATAGAAAAGTAGTAGAAGAATATGACGGAAGTCAAAGAAAGCCCAGCCTTACCACCCCTTTTTTTACCCTTTAGTGAGAACTCGCCGCAGTTAGAAAAATCCACCCTAGAGCTTCACGGGACCGCGACAGACCCTCACTACGGTATCTCGTCAATGTAGGGTTCATACCTTGGCCCAGGTGGGCCACAACCATAGTCCCTCACAAAACCCCGCCATTCAATCCTATTATGCACCTTTCTTCTCGTCTCTGCCAAACTCACATTCCTCTCCTTTAGGCATACCTTTACTGACTCAATCCACTTTTTCTTCAGTCTCCCAGCCAGTCGACTCGCAGCACACTCACCACTATGCATCCGCTAGCCGACCGACTATCTTCCATCCTTTCCACATGACCATACCATCTCAATGTACTTTCATTTATTCTCTCCTTTACTCCTTTCTTCACACCATACAACTCCTTAATGCTTTCACTTCTACATTTTATCAATTCTTCTTTCACCTAACACGCCCCTAAGATTGTCCATCTGAACACATTGTACTTTAAATCTATACCTCTTATTCCAGACCATAGTTTCACTACTATACATTAATACAGGTAACAACATACCCTTATGTAAAACTCGTACACTCAAGACTTAGTGCCTTTGCATCCACCAAGGATTTAATTGCTACAGCCACCTTCCTGCCATTCACAGCTAACCAACTACACACTGCATCATCCGTTCCCTTTTCATTCAACAAATATCCTAAATATTTAAACCCAGACACTTGTTCCAGTTGCTCACCATCCAACATAACTTCACACCGAGGACTGTCCTCACTCACAACCTTACTCTTATCTAAGTTTACTTTCAAATCAGCTCCTTTTACACACCCTGCCAAATCCCCCTATCAATCATTTCAAATTTTCTTCAAATTCGCCATAGCCCATACAAAACTAAATCATCCGCATATAATAGGTAGGGCACCCTCCACTCTCTTCCATTCTCTATTATTCTAACACCTTACCCTGCCACCCCACCTCTAATTCTTTCATAACCCCATCCATATACAAATTGAATAACCAAGGAAGGAGACATAACACATCCCTGCCTCACTCCGCTATTAATATTAAACCAATCACTTTCAATTCCATTTATTTTTACACACACTTCACTATCGTAGTACATACTTTTGATTCCATTCAGGTTTGTTTACATGTATGTAAAGGAGATTCTAGTATCTGTAAGTTTTATTTGTTATTGCTGTATAATGTCTCATTTTTGGAATGATGTGGATATCCTAAGTGATCTATAATACTCCAGGAAAGTCTGTGGGAATAAAAGATTAGTAATTCTTATAAATATTTCTTGATACTTAATAACTCTAAATATGATTTTTTATAAATAATAACATAAGGCAAAATAGTAAGAAATTAATGACTGTCCCATCTCTCAGTACATGCTATTACAGGTTAAAAAGAATACTATCAAGTCCAAGTCTACCATTCTCAATAAAACCAAGTTTTTTTTTGTTTTTTTTTTGTTTTGTTTTTTGTTTTTTTAACTACAACTACTATCTCAGTTCTTAGTACATTCTATGTAAAATAAAAAGGAAACTACTACTCAAATAAGAAATAATGACCCTATGGGATTGTTTGGCAATTTCTCGTTGTGCATATATGTTACTGATAATAAATTTAAAGTTTATCTGGAGATATAATTATTCAAACAATAATTTTTTTTTCTTTTGTTATTATAACACTGTAGATATGAAAAAATTGTTATATTCAAGTCTTCAATGTTTTTTGAAAGGTCCAGGTGTTATAAATTTAGGTTTGTATACTCTATTATCGTTGTTAATGTGTTATAGTGTGTTATAGTGTGTTATATGTGTTAATGTGTTATATGTTGAAATAGTGGTGTAGATTTAAGGTGTAGTCGGTTCAGGTGGATTTTTTTAAAGCGTATTAAGGGTGAGAGGAATTGATAAAATGAAGATTGAATGTATTAGGGAGTTGTCTGGTGTGAAGAAAGGAGTAAATGAGAGAATAAATGAGTTTTAAGGTGGTTTGGTAATTTGGGAAGGATGCATGGTAGTCGATTAGTTAGGCGGTTGTATAGTGGTGAGTGTGTTGGTATGTGACCGACTGGTAGACCTAAGAAAAAGTAAATTGAGTCAGGAAAGGAATGCGAATTTGCTCAAACGAGGGGTCATAGTTGTGGGTCTGGCTTACGGGATGAACCCCAGTATTGATGATATACCACAGTGGGAGATCTGTCTCGGTGGGTGAAACTCTAAGGTGGATTTGTCTGCAAGGGCTCCCACTTCAGGGGATGGTCGACTTAGGTCTTGTTCTTCTTAACTTTTGTTTCAGGTGCATATTTGCACAAACCACCCCAGTCTGTGGAGAACGGAGGGGGAGGCTGATGATAATGTATAATATTGTAATGTAAAAATAATGATGATATTGTGTAAAATTATTCAGATATTTGTGAAAGATTTATTTAGATTAAGGAAGTATTTTTTTTTCTTTTTCCTTTTCAATTTGAAGTATTATGACTTGCTAATCCTATTACAAAACCTACTTTCATCCAAGATTTGAGGGCATATGGAAAATTCATATCACACCATTATATATCACTTAAAAGCACTGGTACATTAAATAGTGAAAACATATACACTTAATACGTAATTTAATTATTTTTATTCATATAAACAAACCAAAACTTATAGTATAGATTTTCAACCTAATTAAATGTTATAATATAACATACCGATAATTTATGATTTAAAATCAATACCTTCATTGTGTCTTAACACCCCCAGTGTAGGCAATAAATTTTTACTTTTTGTGAAAATTTAAAAATTTATTTTTGACTTTTTTTTTCTTTTTTTTTTCTTTTTTTTTGTTCATTTTAAATTATTTAATTTTAGAAAAACAACTTGCCGTTCAAAATTTACAACTTGATAATAATAGTCTTCACGTACTATTTTCTAGTTTTCTAAACTTTTTTGAATAAAAATTTTGAAAAGAAACAAAAAATTTAAGAAAAATACTTCCAAAGCGTTGTTGTATTATTTTAGTAAAATGATTAATTCGATAAACAAGTTCTCACCTGTGTGCTATATATGTTTATGGAGGAAGTTTCTACACTCTGATAACCTGCTATATCACTATCT
>JABUQX010064051.1:2500-14333 GCA_015478945.1 Trachelipus rathkii
TAATTATTTATATATATATATATATATATATATTGCTCTCATAGCCAAGCTCGTAAGAGCTGAAATAATGTGGTACCTTCAGAATTTATTCGGGTACTGCTTTCAATGCATAGGTTTATCGTTCATCTTTATGTGAAAATGTTTCAAACATTTTTAAAGGATTTATTCATGTAACTCTTGAATGGAGTCTAGCTATGGTCTCCAAACTGTTCCATCACTGCTTTTACTAAGGCTATTAAAACGCAAAATAATATTCTGAATATTCAGAATAATTCCTCCTCTTCCCTCCTACTTTCTTCGGTGAACCCAAATTTGCCACCAATGCTCATTCTTGAATACGGTCTACTGAAATATTCTGGAACGCTCTTAACTTGAAAACACATATTTAAATATAGTTTATGATTGAAATATATGGGAATATGAGACTCTATCAAGTCTCATGGAAAATAGGGTGAAAGTAGGAGACATCGTACTTATTAAAAGTCCGGTCAAAGAGCGACCATAAATTGGCAAATGGGCATTATCACTGCTTATTTAATGGAGATCGAATAAAAGGTTAGTTCTAGTTCTTCAGGTTCGAACTCCTCTGGCGACAGCAAGAATGTTTACCACCGCATAAAGCTATTTCAGTATGTCCTTTAGATGCTTCTCATTACACCACACACCTGCGATTATCAATCGGTCAATCTTCAGATAGGAAATAGTGTTTGCTTACATAATTATAAATATGAGTTGCCCACTACCACCATACGATGCTCAAGCAAGACAACAATTCCTCGCCCCTACCTACAAATTAATGATAACTAACCCCGCGGTTGCAAATTACATTGCGCTCGCCAGCAAAGGAAAGCGACGCTATATGTAGCACGTTCGCAGGAGAATTTTGTAATATCGGTAATTACGAATCGGAATCGAATTCGGAATCTAATCGAGACGATTTCCTGAGATTAATCAAATTCTTTTGTTTTTTTTTGTTTTTGTTTTTTTTTAATGACACGAATTCGTCGAAATTCCGTGTCATCGCCCCCGCCCAGTGTATTAAAATTGGAATGCGAATTAAATATTTCGTAATGAAAGTTTGCGTTTAAATATGCTTTTGGTCTCAAATTCGTTTGCATTTCAAAATTATTATACTCTTGCAAACTATATTTATTCAAAAGTGATTCTAAATGTAAATTTGTAATTTAGTATGGCTAAACGGTTTCTAAAAATTGAAGGGGAGTGTCAACCAAGGCATGTTTTGATATGTGCTTTGAATTTATTCAAAATGGCAAGAGCTTTTTTCGTTTGAAACCTCGTTGCGCTATACAGTCGCTAGATGTTACATTTTCAGAACTACGTACTGTAAAAACCGGAGAGTGCATTTATTTAAATATTTCTGTCGTAAGTCGAGAATGACAAGTGTAGGTAATTGACGTTTTAAATAAGACTTACCGGCACCTTCCGTACTCGATATTTGTCAAGTGTTAGTGTATAATATTAAGCGTAACACTATTTTTCATTTAACACTAAATCCAACTCTAAGAGACTATATACAAAACAGTGGATTATAATGTAAGGAACTTCACGGCAAGGAGTGACATTGTAACGCTTCTTAATTTATTTTTCAATAATAAACGAACCGAACTTACTTTCCTTTCAATTCGAATTTTTAACTGAAGATCCTTTAAATAATCAGTTAAAATATTTACTATAGTTTTTAACGGACGATTCGATTACGACTTTTATGTACAATCAAATTCACAAACAGCGAAAAGAGGAACAGCGTTTATTTTGATGATTTTGGAATAACTAACCATATTATTCCAGCCTAACAGAGGACCGCGTGAGTATATCAATCCAACAGCTTACATACGAGAGAGCGTGCTCTGAAAACAAACTAAGTTTCCGGTCAATCATTCCTTTGGACTAAATCTTGGGGATCAGAATAGATTTTCATCTTATATCCCCTCATTGAATAGGTTTTTTTCATAAAAATCTATTCATAGGCATATTGTATATAAAATCTCACATTTATTTCTTTTTAGTGACAGTAAAAACAATACAATAGACAATTTGATCAATTCAAGTTTTGTACACAACAGTGTCGAGTAAATTTATTATTAATATTGAGTTCATTATAACTTCTCGAATCATAAAAACACGTTGACTATTAGGTGGTAATACTGCTAAAAAATATGCATACTATCTGTAGACGATCAAACTGATTCTATCATTACGAAATTTTATAATTAATTTATATATTATAATTCGCAAATTTATCACACCAATATTTAATAATACATAGAAGCGGCGAGCTCCTGGATGAGGCCTGCCGTGCTGATCGTTGGCTTAACAGGAGCTCTAGCGAGTGGAGAACATCGATCTTTAGAACGATCTATACGAAGATACTAAATCCTATTTTATATTGAGAACTTGATCACTATAAATGTTTCGTAATGAACGACACTATAGCATAATCAATTTTCGATTAATATGCTATGTAAAAATTAATCGAAAGGTAAGAGATTCTCCGATTACTCTCTGAGTATATAATATATGCTTTCGAATACATTTAACCAAGAATAAGTGATCGATATTACGTTAATGGCTCTAAGAAACCGAATTGCGTTAGATGAGTACGTGAGAATTGTAGCCTATAATGAATTTTGTTTCGTTTAATTGTTGCATCTGGGATCTCCTCTCGGCTAACACGATGTTTGAATGGTGACACAGTCCCTTAAGTAGACGAGGCGAAGTAAAAGGAAGAGTCATCTACTATATAAAAGCGTTTAGTAGGAGGCATACACGTATATATGCACAAATATTCACAATTTTCTTTAGATATATATATTTTTATATATATAATAATATATATATATGTATATATAGGGGATATACTATAGGGTATAGTATTTATAATAGCCCCGAGAGTAAAAAAGTTACTTGGAGTCGCCGGGTGATTATTTATAGATTATTAGTATATAGTGTGTATAATATGAGTAATGTGTACTATTAGGTAGCTATGAGAGATGATATTAGTAGGGTAGAGTGGTCATCATTGTATATATACTGAGAAAGCAGAACTATTTCACTTTAGAGATACTATATGGAGACTATGATGTAATTATGCCACTAACTGTGATAGTTTATATTGATAGCTTCTAATATAGGGAATCATATAATATGCTACCTACTTGATAATATGGGTCATACATTACTATATATGAACTGTAACAACATAGTATATTAAAGATATAGAGATAGATATATATATAGGTAGGTAGTACAACGAACCTGGATTCTTAGATACGAACCTTATTAAAGGCAGAGCGATGTATTAGATATTTACATAATTGCCAATAATATACTATATACATATATTAGTCACTAATATTACTGGCTACTACTGCTACGTATAATTGACTATGAGTATATATATAACTTTTTAATAAGTACGTAATGTTCTCTCTAACTTTCACCCTATTCTTATTCACTACATGATAGACTGATAGAGGTACTTATATATATATATCACCTATATATATATATTCATCTTACAACTATATAATATGATATACTACCATTATACTCAATCACCGAGTAACCCAGGTAGTCTTCTTGATAATATTTACTAGTTAGACAGTTATTAAGGGATTGTAGGATTATCAATAAGTTACTTCTATTAGAATGAGGGATAATGGTAGCGAATATATGAGGCATCATTTAATGAACGAATACTTAGAATTACTAGCTAACGGTTATTAAAAAAATCACAGTTATGATAATATGCATGAGGTCATAACTATAATATTCTTATGATGACCGGATAGGAATTGATATTGATATGAGTAATATATAATGATAGCCTTCGATAAATTAGATATAGAGGCGAGTTTGTAGTAATGAAACACAAGAGATATAAACACGGATGGCGATGGTATAGAAAATTCAACCAATGGGCGTATATATTTATATGGTAGATCGTATACACTACAAAAACGGGAAAGGTAACGGGTCCACGACGACATTGGTACGCTAGATAGAGGACACGCATTTTAGATCAAGTGCCGAAAATTGATATCATTATATATGCTACCTCAAGCTATTGACTTTCCAATCTCACTACATATAAGGGCTGTAATGTGAGGGGCAATGCGTAATAATATGTAAGTGTATAATTTTTTGAAACGTCACAAAGATGAATAATTGCGGTGATATTAAAACGCACAGATCTATACTTGATACGCGAAGCGAAAGCCTGTCATCGTGAAGAGCTATCGCACTACTATATTGAATATTAATAAGACCGGGAGCGATTTAGGTTGGGGCATTATATGGAGGAGGTAAATTATATCGAGGGGTGACTGCGCAGAATGGCATACGCGTACGGTAAAGCTGATTAGGTAGAAAGGAATTGTAGTATGGGTAGGGTATTGAGTAGTGAGGGAGCGTGGTATTTTAACAATCGCCTACAAGTATAGGTACCTACTTAATCAAGATACATATCTGGGATAAATAGTACTAAATAAATGAAACACTCAATAACGATTATATTGTGAAGGACAGTTATGAAGTGGAGAATTAGTACGAGTTGTTTGTGTAGGATGGTGAATAGACTATAGTGGAAAATATTCTCACTATAATATATCTGTTGAGTAAATTAGAAAAAATGTTATTAGTAAAGTGAATAGAATCCAAGTCTCTATCTATATCTAAAAGCATTTATTGATAGGTGATATAAAGTAATACTAGCTAGATGATTATATTATTATATATTGAATACGTGCGATCCTTATTATTTAGTGGAAATTAGGTAAATATGTCGGTATTAAAAGATTAACAACTGAGAGAGTTACGTAATAAGCTTAGTAGTTATGATATATGTTTATGTAACGAAGTCATCCTCAATTATACTCACGGGACTAAAATAAAAATTACTTATTCTTTATGTATTTTGTATGAGATATCCATGTAGATTAGAATATATATTTATTAAATTACCTATGATAGTAGCCCTTTTAAGTTCTTCAAGAAATTTGCTAGTGTACCTCAGGTCTAAAAAGTTGCTGATATATAAGTAGAAAATGGCTACTCAAAATGTTTACACTCAATAAGTAGAATCGAATAGGTATTGGGCGGTAGTAGCGCTCTGAGGTAAGATTACTGAGAGTGTGGAATAAGGGTAGGGTGAGGGTGAGCTGGCCTAATGTGAGGAAGTGTGGTGTACCTTTATAAACCACACATATAGTAGGGTAATTTGAGACTGATCTCATATGTAATAACACTATATTATATATAGTATAGTTCACTTAGTAAGAGACTAGGAGATCACAAATACACGAGTAGTCACTATGATATAACTTCTTAAAATAGAATCTCAGAGAATAATTGACGTCTATACGATAGAGAGCAAGGGTAGGGGTTATCATATAGAGTACGAGAATAAGAAGAACTAAGATTACTAGGTGGTATATGTATTATTATAGTATATGGATATATAGTGAGTCCCGGAGATGGTTGATATATCTATCTCATCTAACTTAGTATAATATAACTCTAGTATTATTAATATATAAAAAACGTAAAGTTATTACGACAAAGAAAACCTTATTTCATATTATGTATGGATACATATACAATTCTTGTAAATCAGCCAAGATTGCCGCCAAATATTCATAACAATCCAGCTGATTACATGTTACTAAAGGTAAGGTAGGTACAGGCAATAATATTATTTATATAGTGAATTACAGGAACCATTTTGTACCACTTCTTAGTAAGATTGAAAAAGATGTATTATGTATAGGAGTATAAGTACTACGTCAAGCTATATCATCGTGTAAGTTTTACATACAAAGTATTTATGAAAAAAGGGAAGATATTTAACTTGGTCATGTATATGATAGTTACAATATAATATAAGGGAGGGTATGGTGTGAGGCACTATTTATATATTGTAATACTGCTAGAAGAAGAGGTAGAATATTATGATAACTAGCCTATTACTACTAGTATATATACTACTCTATTACTTATTATAGTTGGACTCTCTGAAATTAGAATAAATAGGAATACACACAAAATATCACTTGAGTAAGTGGTATAATACAAAGTTGCTCAAAATACGAGAACTGAAATAGATACCTTGATATTACTTTCCATAATATCTATAAATAGTTATAAACAAAAAATTCTTCTTCTTGCTCTTTTAGCCAGTTTATTAATTAACTTCCTCATTTATGTGTCTGTTTAGCTATGAGTGAACATCGATAGCTTCATATTAAAGACAGTTTTGCATTGCTTATTCCTCCACATGTCAGAGCAGTTGAGAAAGCTGGATCTATATTAAGACGATCCGAGTTTCAAAGAAGAGAAATGTCATTTCTGGGGTGCAACTTGTGGGTCGAAATAATCTGCAGGGTTTAAATGATTATGTTATCTTAACGTAACTTACACTAGAAATGTGCGTATAATTAAAATTTTAATCAGTTATTCCAAACACATTAGTCGAGTGTAAACAATTATCAATAGCTTATTCAGATGGTAATCAACTCTTGTAACTACATGCATTCACAGAGAGAGTGAAACTCTGAACATGAATCCGTATGTAATCCTCCTATGCTCTCACGACACTTTCTCTATAAACTGGCTTTTGACAAACTTAACTCAAAAAAGTAATTCCGCACGATGCGCTTATCTAATGATCTATTACTATGACACCATTAGATGTATGACCAGATTTTGCGGGCAATTCTCAGTTTCGTATATGAATTGAACACAAGCGAGAAGTTCTGTGAACTACTATCCATAAAATGTCTAGAAACAACTTCGTAATAGTTGAAGACAATAATATAAATTTTCACATGCTTGAAACTGAGCAGTTTCGCTGCGAGCGAAAATGAACAGACACATTGTCAATAGTAGCTCGCGCATAATCATACTAAAGTAATGGCAGAGTAAGATGGTAGAATATAAAAGAATCTATAACTATTACACTAAGGTCAAGGTTTCTCCATTGATTATCAGATTCACTCTATGAAAATTTGAGAAGATTGATGAGAACGTGATCAATATCTTGATACACATACTATTCAATTGACTCGACTCCTACAACTTGCTATACTTACCGATTAGAGAGAACCAATACTGGTCTTTCATGGAGAAGGTGCATGAAATATACATCGGCCTCCACTTGCCAATCACTGATTTTAACAAGCCCATATCCGTTGAATACTAGCTATCGTCCATTGTCTATCACCTGGAGAGAGGAGTACTGTCCAATTAGTTATCTAAGGTTGACAAATAAGTATATTGCGTCTGTATGGTTGTATGAAAGAATCACGGCCAGTTTTTATTTTTTTTTTATTATATTATATCTGTTACACAGATGATATAAAGCAACGCAAGAGAGAGTCACTCCTCGTGGCAGAAGACCCTATGACAAGCTACACAAGAAGCGAGGAGCCGATGTCTTACTCATTTCAAACTGTCCCAATATAAGTTTCTAATACCTCATATGGCTATTGTCAAATCATATGCAATGAAGAAATCGATAGGGCAGCGAACATGAACAAACATAATAATACCGCGCCTGTATATTACGACAGTTTGACTAACACACCTCTTATAATGTTTTCTTCATCTCCTCGACTGAGACATATCATCATCGTTTCCATCAGATTGCCAACTATAATAAGTATTTCCAACGCGTTATCTCTAATACGTATTCGCCTCAAGCTATGATGATTGGTAATGACCTTCTTAGTACTTCAGCAGAGCAACACACAACTAAAGATCATGAGATATGTCAGGAAGCCTATCTTTATATTAGACATGTTCTCTGAATGTTCTCTTAGTAAATACTCCTTAAATTTGATGTTAATAGCAGATCTTTATTATTCTGATACAATTAGAAATTACATAGAAACGTCAAAACAAAATTTCTTCTCTCTTTAGGTCTAGGTACATATGGAATCTCCGTCAGGCGAGCCGTGTTCGTTAGTATGAGAGTAGTATACTATATATACCAGGATGGTAATAGTTAATATACACTGAAACTATATTATATCCCTATTCGTACAGTATTATATAGGAAGAATATAATCAAGTATGTATATCCTTGATATATTATATTAGTATAATATAGCCTACTAATATATATATAATGATAATTAGTATAATAAAAGTATATAGTTCCAATAGTAAACTACAATGATATGAATATACTAACTCTCTATTCCTTCACCGTCTAATTAGGAGAAAACATATGAGATGGATGGTATCAGATGAATCTGCATGCCTCTACTGTTCTGCGTGATGTAGCGTAATCTCACGTCGACAGTGTGGTGTGTGAGAGCTACGAATGAGTGGACTACATAACAAATCATAGAATTACTTTGAACTCAGAAGACGTGCAAGTGAACCTATTTATCAGATAGCGTGAGTCATAGCTCATTCTGCAATGTCGGCTCAAAATACCTCTTGAAAATATACACGCTCTACCAGAGAAACGATAGGAATGTACAAGCAAACCGAGAGGATGGCCGAATATGATTGGTCCGCGTAACCGATAAGTAAAAGCCTGCCATCTTTCTTCCCACCGAGTACAAAGAGAAAACCGCTGACTATGCATAAACAGCTATCTATCTCAGCTCTGCTCTTGTGCGATTATCACGCATTTTGTAAGAAAACGCTTTGAGTATCTAATTGTCCGCTATATATCAATCCAACGATAGATGTTTAGTATTATATGGTTATCTGAGAAAGGCTAAAAAGAGACGAAGAAGGGGATCACACAACATAATATATTACTGATAACGACGCCTTTATGATTAAAATATAGGCAGAGGTAGGCCTCAACAGTATATATGATGAGCATATACGAAGACTGCAATTGGTGGAGAGAGTATATATACAAGGAATTCACCTGCCATTCTCCCAACAATCTTAGGTGTTCTATATTGCCAGAAGAGAGGCATTATATCTCTTATTACACCCATTTCCATTTAGTATATGCTTTCTTTAACATCCTTATATACGATTGTGGCAGTTAAATAACTCCAAGCTCAATATTTAACATCCATGACAATTAAAAGTAACGAGGTATAGTGACAGGCTGGAACACCTGGTGATGTCGCTTGCCGGCGGGTCCGGTTGCTCTTGATAACACGTGGATTGACTACTTGAATCGAACGACTATTTCTAATTTATTGTGGATGGGCGGTTGTATTAGTCCCTCAGTCGTAAATCGATTTGGGTCATATTGAAGCGCGCGTCAATTCGCAATACATGCGGTGGTCAATCCATAAGAAGGCAGTTAATTCGTTTTATACCTATCTACGATTATATTGTTCTTTCTTCACAGTCTCCTCATAGTATTGTTGAGACGATTCTTGAGAACGACACGAGGGATATAGGTATGTCAACTTGTGAAACATCGGGCGATAGTAACTGCCATTGTACGGGAGAGTGTGGCTTTGAGAGCGACTGTTTCTTGGAACATTCGAACTTCAGTATAGTCTGGATATTGACGTTAAGAGGCATTCATGTCGTAATATTGCACTGCGGGTATATTAGTTGTCCGGCAATTTCCGCCACACAGCGAGTTGAAGTATCTAATCCAGTAGAAGTGAAGCAGTTATTAGTTGCTGTAACCTTAGTCCATACATTTATATCTTGTTTTGCGTCGTTATCACATCTTTAATGTATAACTTGAGCTGATTATATTCATGCATATATTCTTCCTGATAAATTATTACCTACTCACATATGAGACACTCCAGACTGTAAGTACAGATATGCTTACCTAGCTATAATCGTATATTATCAGTATTACTATAATATACTTTATGAATATTCACGATATAAGAATCGTAATGACATTACAGTGTATGATAGTAATAGAGAATTCGGAGGATATCTAGAGATTTGAGTTATATTATACTATAGAGGGTATTGGTAGAGAAGACGTAGACAAAAGAGCTTTGAGAAGATACGGATTAGTGTAGCGACGGTAAATGAAGCAAGCTCATGACATAATTAATGAGTATAATAGAGTATCAAATAATAAGAATCATACTATTATATATACTCAATCACATATTATTCTCTAAGTATATATATAATACGAGATAGGTGGGTATATCTCAAGAATATGTCCTTAAATTATATTTATAATTGAATATTCTCTTTGTTAACTAGTATTATTTTGAGTAGAGTACATTTGAGTGATTAGAGTATAATATCATTATCCTATTACCTATTAAGTAGTTACGTACTTATTATTGAGTTATTATATATCTATATAACACTCTTAGTAGTGATCTACCAGTAATTGGATTATTATTATTATTATTAATATTAGTTCGAGATAAAAAATTTTAGAGAACTGATTGCTTATTCATTCTTATTTTCATAGGATAAAATATTGGTACTTATTTTATTTAATTGTAGTTACAAAGTCTGATGCGCTTCTTGGTTCTCCTACTGATAAAAATTTCAACCTCTTGGCAAAAACATCCTAAACAAGTTCTGTAAATTTGCCTTTCCTCCTTTTATATTCTCTCTACGGTATCTGCTGTCTGAGACTCCTGCTGAAAACGCGCTAAACTCTTTGTCCTTTCTTTTTCATCTATTCCACCCTTGACGAACTTCCGGCTCCCTCCTCCTGTCCATCCCCTCTCAGGTGTCCAATGTCTTTACCTGTCATTAATCATGATCGAGTACATGAGATACTGAGATCTATGACGTCCGGAAGCCTAGTGCCCAGATGGCATTCCTCCTCTTGGTTTGAGAGAGTGTGCTACTTAGCAGGCTCCTGGCCCTCGTTCAACTTCATTCTCTATGCCTAAAAACTAATACTTTTCCTCAATGCTGGAAGCGCGCTTTTATTCAGCCATTCCCCAAAAAAGGTAGCCGCTTCTGATCTCTAACTATTCGACATATTGCCTTAATTGTATTCTATCTAAAGTCTTTGAAACTCTCCTTACTCTCATTTCCTCGATCACATAGAGTAGTCTCATTCCCTTCTTTCAGATCGTCCAGTATGCTTTCGACGTTCGAGATCAACTGGTGATATCCTTTCCATCTAACTGATCTATGGTCTTCTTGCCTTAAGGATCATGGGGAGTCTTGTGTGGTAGCACTTGACATATATCACAAGCTTTTGACAGGGTATGGCATGCGTCGCTACTCTCTAAAGTATCATCCTTTGGATTTCCTCCTTCGCTTTGCTTAACTTTTGTCTAGTTTTCTTCAGATCGTTCCATTTCAGCTCTTGTTCATGGAGCAACCTCTTCCCTCCTTTCCTGTTAATTGTGGTGTTCCTCAGGGTTCTGTTTATCTCCAACTATATTCCTACTTTCATCAACATCTTCTTAGCTGCACATCTAACTTCTGTTCACTTCTTAATGCCGATGACTCAACTCTCCATTCTTCCACTCATTTTAATTTGTGCTCCCTCGTTTGTATCTAGAGTTGCCTCTCGTTCTCATAAAGCTTTCCGATTCAGTTCTTGCCGATTGGTCGGAATTTCTCAGTGGGGTAACCCTTAACTTTGTGAAGTTCAACTCTTTGAAAACTCAACTCTTGAAAAAAAAACATATCTCCCTCTCTTAAAATAACCTCCGCAACTTTCTATCCCTTTTGATGGCTCTATGTCTTACCCTTAAACAACATAAACATTCTAGGACTAAACTAAATAGTGAATTGTCTTGGAGACTCACATCACATCGGTTGCTAAAAATGGCCTCAAAAAAGCTGGAATTCTGTTCAGATTGCGTGAATTTTTTTCTTCTGCTCAAAGATTACTCGTCAGTTATATAAAGGTTCTTATGTCGCCCCTGCAGGATAC
>JABUQX010064052.1:0-15000 GCA_015478945.1 Trachelipus rathkii
AATAATAATATATATAATACTATTTTTGAGTATTGGTTTTGCATTACAGGTTTCATGTCATCGTGAGAAAGTATAATCCAGTGGGAGAGATTACCCAAAGAAGTGTTTGAAATCTCTATTTTTCCAAAAGGCCTGGTTTTCTCTTGAAATATCAAGTTTCTTAACCCTGACGACTAGGGTTTCTCTCCTGAGTCCTACCTTACGTGTATTTAGTGTATTTGAAATATAATTTAATTTAATAGAATTGTTGTATAATTACTATTAATTAAATTTTTAATTCCGTATATAAATGTTTTTTGTTTAATGTGTTTATAGTTATAAGATATAATCAGAAAATTCTCCCTAAAAAGTGGTTCATTGTAGATTGAAAATGGGAGTTCCTTTTTTGATTGTTAGTTATAATTCAAAATGACTTTTTTCTATTTTAAAGTTATATTTAGCTTATGAAGAAACAGTAGAACAGTATTTAAAATTATTCCTAAATACGCTGCATTCAACAAAAAGGTAATGCTGAACCAACTTTAAAAGCTTAATATACGGTGAAATGAGAATTCTCATTACATTTTAGACGAGAGAATAGTTTGTGCTTTGTGAGAAAAAGAAAAAAAGAAAAATATGAAAGTGTTGAAACAGTGAAAATATATATATATAATTTGAAAAATTTTTATACAAAAATTCAAAAGATACCAGAAGTAAATTAAATTTAATTTGTTATTTAAAACACTTCCATTCATTTCTGGGATTAATACACACTAATTTTCAATATCACTAATAGAAAATTACTACATAGGTGCTTGATATTTTGAGAGCTTTTAACAGAATCTGCAACAGAGTTCTGTACTTATTTCTTCATGTCATATGAACACTACTATATAAGTCGCAGAGTTATTAATAAGAATTAAAAACATAATCTCTATAATTTCCAACGTGAGAGAATCTGAATCCTATTAATTTTAATTGAGATATAAAAATCCACTGAAATAAAAATACACGCTACAGAATTGGAAACTAAGCAAAATTTTAGAAAAGGATATCTTTTTCCTCTTTTTCATCTTCTGAAGAAACTCAAAAATTTTGCCAATACACAACTTAAAGTAATTGCGTAACATATACCATTACTATACAAATAATATCCACCCTTAATTAAAGAGCCTTAGACAATACGAGTAGGAAGAAGAGGAATAATTATATTCAAAAGGAAAAATAGCAATATGGGATTCAAATAACATTTTATTTTGTGTTAAAATATCGCCTGATAATGGTAGGGCTAACTTTCTACTTTAGGGTTTAACTGATAAGCTTTGAGACGCATAATGTTATTGAAATCCGTAAGATATACCCTCCAAAAATTAAAGAATAATACATATTGAAATGGCTACGATGGAGCTAAAAGAACGATGGACTAGTATTATGCTCTGTAGTTATCTCTTGAAATTTATTAAATATTGAGATTGATATATTAATGATGTTCCAGTCAACTGGGCCGTTAAGAGTGTTTTTATTGATAGAATATTAAGACCCTCATTTTCAATGGTGATAGGCGCAATTATATCTATAATAGAACATCATAATAGCAATATATTGTTAGGAAAGGGAGTTTGTAACTCTAACATTGATTTTTCTATTTGATCTTTGTAGCAAAGTTCATCAATTAATACATATAATTTTTTGGTCATTAGTACTAGGTGTCTTATTTAAGATAACTCATTAGTCATACAATTAATTAAGGTTCTCTTAAATTAATAAAAAAAGAACTTTTGGTATGATTATTCTAACATGTTTAGAAATTTATGTAAATAAAAACCTTTCATATCCGAATTGATCTGGAAATCTAAATTAGTCCACGGCTCCATAGATATAAATATGAAAAGTCTTGCTTTCGGCAAAATGTTCGTTTTTTAGACAGGATATTGATTTCGTCAATAGATAACCCTTGAAAGTTAATTTGTTCCACGAGAGTGGCCAATTTATAGCTTAATAATGGTTCAAAATAATACATTGATGTATAAAAAACACTCTTGTAATGTAAGTCGTGTAATTTGCACAAATTGAAATGTTGGTTCAACGTCAGCTATATATAAAGATCCTGCATAACTACTCATACACATTCAAGTATACATTGAAACCACCGCCTGAAACATCACCATAAATACACAATAAATATGGTTACATTTGCAAAGGGTTTATTATAGAAGTGTTAATTTTGGGTCATGAAAATTTGAATGTGAGAGAGGAGAAGCATCCATTAATATGCAATTAATTTTTAAAATTTTAAAAGTTAAGCAGTTATAATCGATTGCAACACCAACGAGAACATAAGACTGAATTTAAGAACATATCTAAATAATATATTATACATTGGTGATAAAATAGTAATAGTAATCAATAATAATTTTTCACAAAAATGAAAGTGGTCTTGAAGGCCTCTTTGTGAGTTATATTGATGAAACCTTAAAAGCATTCCATGTATTCATTGGTTGAGATAAGTAAAACCATTGGATAAATTTAAGAATAATTCAGGAATCGAATTGATCAAATTTCACCTGTGCGTTTTTCAGACCGATGATCAAATTTTACTAAAATCACCAGGAAATTGTTTTTAATAATGAGTTTGCTTGCAGGATATATGTAAATTTTTTATTAAGATTTATGCAAACATGATCACTGATGAGTTAGCAAGTTTTATGCTATGTGAAGGAGTTTGGGATTTTAAATTTAATCTATTCAATTGTCCTTAAGACATCACTGAGATCTTTATGTGTGAATCAATAATGTGCGAGATTAGCTGTTATATAACTAAACATTTTTAACCAATTAAATGATTTAAAAAGTACTTTAGATTTTTCCTTTTAGTGTAATCCTTTGATTATTGAGAGAGATATTTAATAATGTTATTAATAAGTATGATATTAATTAATAGTAATTAGTACCTATATATATATAACTTATATAAATATTATATTATTATAATATATTATTAAATATAAATAAAACAACCTAGAGTATTAATAATAAATGTGATATAATAATTATATAATAAATATTTTTTAATAGTTATATAATATAGAAAATATATATATAATTATATTATTATATATATAGGATATATTTATATAATATCGTATATTGTATATATGTATGAGAGTATACATTTATGATAATATATAAATAAATCATAAATATATATATATTATATTAATATATTTTATTAGTAGTAGTATTGATTGTAGTTGGTGATTAATATAAGATATGTATACTTGGTTATGGTTTATTTATAGTTATGTTAGTTGTATATTATAATTATATTTATACTATATAAATTTTGCTTTTAGAGGTATACTCTATTATTAACATAGAATTCAAATATTCATATATATTAATATCACTATTTAAAAGTTTGAGTGAATAAACTATAGGTAAAGTATATGTGATATTATTAAATATATATAGAATATATATATATAAATATATGAGAATATATATATATAATTTATAATTATATTATAGTAGAAAAAGCAAGGGAAATATCTGTTATACTATGATAGTGTGAGTATTATGGTAATAATATATTTAAGATTTTGGTAATATTTAATATATATATGATAAATTAATATATATATATATATTTTTATACAAATATATACTTATATTATATATATATATATATATATATAATATAGTATATTCTATAGGTGGCCATTCTCTCGCAGTAAGCAATATTCGCATTTTTGCGAATAAAAATGTAAAAAATTGCACGGTGAATATGGCTGATAGACGAATAATTATTGGAGGAAAAGTATCCGTGAGATTTGCCGTGGACAAGTTCGGCGAAGTCATTTATATATATTATTATAACGCTATTCTACCTGAGCTATTGTGTAATCTGTCATAATTATTTTGTGTGGGTGTTCTTGTGGCTGTGGCTACAAAAAATTGCAGAGGTTCTGCGAACGAATGCTCGTTTTCTGATTATAGTATATGTATATATTAATTGTATTATTATTTTCCATATTGATTAGGTACAAGTAAAAATTATATTTGAAAAAATGAAGTTTGTGTATAATCATAATTACCTAAAAAAATACGATATTATATATAATATAATATATATTTTTATAAGATAGTATGTATTATAATTATTAGTTATATATATATATGTATATAGTTATATATTGATTTAGTTATTTACTATTATATATATATATAAAATATTAATATATTGTGATATATATATATTTTATATGTGAGATATATGATTTCATATATTATACATAAATAATAGTTATATATATATTTATTATATATTAGGTAGTTAACTATTATATAAGATTATATATATATATATTTAATGATTATTTATTATTTATATATATAACATAAATTAGTATATTATTGATTGAGCTATATTAAGTATAATATATACTAATTGATATGAGTAGGTAAAGGTATATAAGTATAAATTAGTATATATATATATATATATGAAAGTGTGAAACCACGTCTTGAGATTATTATAAAGCGTTACTATGAATAAAATTATTGATTTTACCTGTTGGTGTGGTTATTTTGAGAGAGATAATGTAACAATTCTAAAATGACCACTAAAAAAAAAAACATTAATATAAAAGCATATATATAAGTAAATAGATACCGATATAAAATAAATTATACAGATTTCTTATTTTAACGATTAATAGAGGGAGAAAATACAAATAGTTTTTAAATTAATAATAAGAAAATATAAATGCTCCTAATATTGAGATATATATAGATATAACAATATTATTAAATTAAAATCATACAGAGTTACTATTTGCCTCTTGTTCTCACAATGATATTATCACCGCAAATATACATGAATCTTTGATCGCACATTGATAGTACAACGATTGGGCAAGATAATTAGCAATTAGAATTTTCAAATCACTGCTTATTAAGAAATTGGACGTGTATATTATGGTTTTTAAAGCTGATTTCTCTAAAATAGTAATCTCAGTGTCGGCTGGAGTGATTAGGTGGATAACACAAAAATTATAAGTGGAATCAATATACTTTTGAGTATGAATTTAATATCCATGGTTCTCTCATATCATAGAGTAATAAATGTAGTATTTATTATAATATTATATTATATAATTATACCATTATATGAGATATATTATATTAATTACCTAGATATATTATATTTATATATATATATATATATAGTATATATATATATATACTTTATATTATATGTGTTATATATATATAGTATGTAAATATAATATCATAATATTATTACCCAATAATATAATATTTATATATTAATTTATATATAATAATCATTATTATTATTAATATAATATCTATATATAAACCATATAGATTAAAAATTAGATAAAATTATATAATAAATTTTAATAGTATATAATAACTATATAGTATAGTATATATATGGATATAATATATACTCACTAACAACTATTTTATTTAATAATAAATATAAAGTTATTTATATTAGAGTGTTTTATATATAATATATATATTATATATATGATATATATATTATATAGATATATATATATATATAATATAATATATATATATATATCTATGATATAAATCAATAACTATTATTATTATATAATATATACATCATATTTGTATATTTAAGATATTCTTAATTATAAGTATATAAATATATAATTATATTAATTTCAATAGATCATATTATATAAATATATATAAGAGATTCAATAATAGAATATAAATTGGATATATATTCAATATTTAAAGATCACTATATATGAGAGATTGAGGTAAGGTATAAGGAATAGTGGTATATACATTAATGAGTATTTATATATTAATATTAATCAATAACTATAGAAATATTATTTAACTTTATAGTTTTTTAATAATACCTGAGCTTATTTATATATATATATATATATATTAATTAGTAGTTCATAATATTATATCCCAATTATTTTTATTAAATTAATTACTATTAAACATAGGGGTGAAGACATAAGAGACTAATGACAATCTTCACTGATCCACATTATATTCTTTTATGAGACACATGTATTAACACACCTACTGGCCCACAGTCAGAGTGTTGGAAGTCTATGTTCTAGTATAGCAGTGGATATACTCTGGAGAGCCTGGGGGATTAAAGAGTTTTGCAGACATATTGAGAAGAGAATTAATCATGCTTGTTCTACTTGTATGAGAACACAGGATACAACCTCTATAAGATCACACGCATGGTGAGAGTGTATTAAAAGAATAACTCAGATCGCAAGAACGACCTGGCGTCTGAATAACCAATTGTGGAAGCGCGTGATAAAAATTGTCTTGTAGACGTTGCGTCTACGGGTATTAGGATTTATACCGTGGGAGTCCCAGTAAAGAAGATGCCTCCTGGTGGTGACCATCTTACAGGCGAAAGGCCCTTGCCCTTGGGTCTGTTTAAGATTTAGAGATACTATATATAGTAAGGCTAGTGTGAGATTTATTATTATATATATTAATATATATATATATGATTAAATATATATATATAATTATATATTAATATCTTATATACTAATATATATTATAGTAATATAATTAAATATTAAATAATATTATATATAATATAATAATATACAATATAATATATATATATACGTGACATCAGTTATTAAAGAAAATAGAAAAAGACTAAAAGATTCATATCCAACGATTTATAAGAGTCATAAATATACAGCACATTTCCATAATACGCATAGAGAGTCTATAACTGTGAGTGATATTTTCCGGAGTGAAGAGAGATTCAACTACACGGAGAGTGTAAATAGCCAATGAAGATATAACATACAGCTTCTCTATGATAGAACTATACACTATGAGGCTTGACACATGTCAGACACACTGATATACTTCTTCCATGACAATAAGCTATGCAAATATAATCATGAATAAAAAAGATTTAGGAAAAGCGAAATGATATTACCAGGTCACTAATAAAGATCTTTTATATATAAAAGTGTTGAGCACAGATACAAGATCTGAATGAAATTGGTTGTTAATGTATAGACGAGTCCCATGAAATTTCGATCTTGCGAGAATTTCATTTCTATGTACCTCCATATTTACCAAATTATGCACAAAGTTATTGTTATTGATTATTATTTATATCTATCATATTTAGGTATTATTAGGATTTATTATATGATTAGTATATTATAATAGTCAACATTTCTAATTTACTTGATAATATTTCAAATTATTATTTTAATTATTAATTATTATATTATTATTATATATATTCAGTATTAATTTATTTAATATATTTATTTTATTTTATTATATATTTTATTCATCTATAATTAGATCTATTTGAGACTCTATAGTTTATAACTTATTATAAATTTATTAATTATTAATTATTAAATTGAAATCTATTGTAATTATTATTTATCTAATTTTGTAGAAAAGTTTGATTTTTGCACGTTCGAGAAAATGTATAAGATCATTATTTATAAAATATTGTATTACAATAGATATTTATAATTATTATAACAGTTATTATTATATATTATTCTTCCATTATTATTATTATTATTATTATTATCTAATATTTAAGTAATATTATAGTTATTTTTATTATTGATAATTATTATACTCATTATTATTTATTAAATATTATTATATTATTAATTATTATTATTAATTATTATTATATTAATTATCATTATTACTATATTATTTATTAACTTAGTATCATCATCTTGTTATTACCTTATTATTAGATATTATTTTTATTATTATTATTATTATTATTATTATGATTAATACTATTATTATATTATTATTATTATTATTGAATTAATTATTATTAATTATTATTTATTGATTATATTATTACTATATTACAGTTATTATTTATATTATTATTTATTATTATTATTAATGTATTATTATTATAATTATTATATTATTATAGGAAGTAGTATGAGTATAATATTTTATTATTAATTAGTAATTGAAATTAGTTTGGATCTGTGGTTGAGAGTTCCAGTTATTAATTAGTAATATTGATTCTATTTTTCATATTATGTATATTTATTAATATTATTATTATTCAATTATCATTTTATATTATTATTATTATCATTATTAGATTATTATATATTATTATTATTAATTGAGATGTGATTATTATAATTATTAGTTTTATATTATTATTACAATTATTATTGATTTAATTAATTTTATTATATAACATTATTATTATTAATATTATTGACTATTTCATTATTATTTATTATTTAAATTATTATTATTATTATTATTATTATTATTATTATTAGTTATTATTAATATTATTATTCATTATTAATTATTATTGACTTATCATTATTATTTATATTATTGATTTTATTTAATAGTTTATTATATTATTAATTATTATTAAACAACACTAGATATCAAGCACTGTATTTTAATGACTACTAACGTTGATAGTATTTCATCTGCTGCCTCTACTGTTTATATGCGGATTGCTATGGTATATTTTTATTCTTTCAACATGATACGAAATTTTTCTTTATATAATTATTCTTGTAATTTGTTTGTGGAAAAATTGATTTTTATAAGTAAAACTTTCTGAAATAGCTTAGTTGAGGTTTTTCGGACACTTATCAAGATATAAACATTATTTATTTTACTGTATTTTCTAATCACCCTGATGTTAAAAAACAAATATTTTGTAAACTAATAACAAAAATAGAATAAATATAAGATATTGATAAATACTTTAAAAAGTTTAGAAAAGTTTATGAAACTTAACATTTAGGCATTTTTGGTCCATTTTAAAGCAAAATGAATTCATTGAGGAAAATTGGACATCTGCGTGTTCCAGCTGTGACTGTATTTTCACTGTGTGGTTATGGCTTCCCTTAAAGAGCAACGAGTCCCCTCTAAGTCGCAATATCTATATTATAAAATCATTTTTTCGTTGTTATATGTGATGGAAGAGAAGGGTATCTCCACTCTGATTTTACTTGCTGTATTCGGATTTTTTAAGTGTGAATTCTTCTTTATTAAAAAATGTTCTTGCATAATTAGGTTCTTTTTGTGTATCATCCGGGATTTATAAGACTTATTGTTGCTATGAACTATTTCTCATGTTGAGGGGATTGTCGTTTGCTGGTAATCCGACATTTAAAGTTCCTTTAATTGACATTGAAATTTTTAGAATGTTGCAATGGGCAGAGTACTTCAAACACCATTTTAAATTGGATTTTTCATTTACTCAGAATTTTATCAAATGATCATTTTTCACACCAAATTGATTTAAGTATTAAAGAAAAAAATCTCCAATTAAAGACTAAACCAGATACATGTTTTATAGAGTTGCATATGTTTATGTCCAATATTACGTTACATACTGCCACCATCCGAAAAGCGCTTTCACGAGTAGATAAGCACGAGCTCAGTTTCAATATCAATGTAGGACATCTTTTAATATAAGCTTCTTCCCGTCATTTTTGCTTTAAAATATGCTCTTTTTAAAATTCAATTTTAATTTCGTTTTCTCCTTTCATCTTTCTTCACTGACTGATACTTTTAAGTTTTAAAATAATAATAATACGAGCCTTTATTCGTTTTCGTTTTCATTGATGGGATTCAAATTTTTTATTAGAAAGTTTTGTTGCTTCTGAGTTTTCCGAACCGGAATTGAATGATGTAGTTAAAAATGTTATATTAGATTTCCTTCACTTGACTGTTTTATTCTCAAATTTTTTATTTAATCAAAAAGGGTCCAATCAGTGAAATCGTAATGATCTATAAATGCTCATGATGAACTAATCAAGTTAACTTTTTATCGGTAGCAATTTTCTAAGTAATTTAGAGCCACGTGAAAAGAGTCATAACCAATTTCAAAAGATGGATATCCTTTTTCTTAGATCTCGTATCGAACACATTTGGCTCCAATCAATTTTTTCCATCCTCTTTTAATGTTTTAAATAAATTAACATCTAAGAAAATTTTTTTTAATTTACGGTTTTTTGTTCTTTTTCAAAAGCCGCTTTTAAAAAACTGAGATCTGCCACGAAGGCCTTATGCCACGAATATTGTTTACTGGATTCGCTTAAATATTACAAAGAGAAGTGTCGTCTATCGAGTATCGGAATATAATAATATTAACATATATATTAAAAATGTTTACTCATCATAGAAATAACACTACCGACCTGCGAATCCATAAGAAGAAGACAGTTCTACTAGAAGTTACTTTTTATATATGTACTAACGTATAAACACACGCATTTCTAACACTTCAATGGTAGAAGAACATATATTTCAAAAAAATGGCGTATCTATGAGATCACCTTTAGGACCAACTTTCGCAAGATTTCTACATGTCATCGGTAGCAAACAAATTTTAATGAAAAACGCCCCATTGCGAGAGTCCTTTTGTTTATGAGAACATGTCGTGTGAGGTTACGTTAGACGACACCTTTGTAATATTTAACGATCCAGAACATATTTAAGAATTCAAATCCAAATTAGAAGATCTCAGTTGTTTAAAATTTTTGGATTTGGAAAGAACAAAAAATAACTACTATAATTTCTTAGATGTTAATATTAAAATTACAGAAGGAATGGAAAAATGTATAGAAGCGTCCTACTTTAAATACTACAGATTAAAGAACATAATACTTGAATTTTTGACTCTTTCAAACTCACTCTAAATTTACAAAATTGCTACAATAAAGACTTTATTATACCGAGCGATTAAAGATATCGTCTAATTGGACCCTTTTTGATAAAGAAATTAATACCAATTAAGATCTAAATATATATCAAAATTAATAACTAATATCCCCCAGTATACCATTATATGAGAAAACTATTCGTTATGCTCAAGAGTCACGACCTCCGAATTGAAACGAAAACGATAAGCCTCGGTATTTATATTATAAACTGAAATATATGACAGTCAGAAGAAAAGATTAGAGAGCAAAACAGAAATTAAATTTTGAAAAAAAAAACTAAAATCAAAAGACAGCATGAAACTTATATTAAGAATCGCATCTTTGAAATTTGAAACTGAGCTCGTCCTTCTCTACTCGTGAAGCGCTTTCGGATGGTGGGAATTAAAAGTAACGTTGTGTACCGATTTCAAATGTTCCTGAAAGTGCCACGGAAAAGAGGGCCATATGAAAGAGCGTTCGAAATACCCTCAACATGAAGAATTCCAACATAAGTAATAACCCGAGCAAAATATTTCAACATTTTATAGAAGAACACCACAAAAAATCCCGATAACAGCATAAAAGAGGCTTCTCCATCATAAACAAGAAAAATGATTTTTTTATGAATTGCGACTGGGGAATCGTTGCTCTTTAAGTGAAGCATAAACCAATTTGATAAAACATAAAATACATTCCAATGTCCATCTCAATTGAACAAATTTAAATGAAAAAAAAAATAAATGTAATGTGATTTATTCTAGCTTCTAAAGGGGAATAATTATATTGAAATAAATTCTGTTATTATTTAACATTATTATTATTTATTTATCAACAATTGTTTAAAAATAATTAAAAATGTAAAATTTAATTCCTTGAAAATGTCCGAAGTGTAGGGACGAAAGCTTGGTTACTATACTAAAATAAAATTGTTTTAATTTTATTCAAGAATTAATTTTTAAAGAAAATTTCTTCTGTTGAAAGAAATTAGCTTTCAGAGGCTTAATAAAGCATCAAAATCATACCATTATTAGCCTATTATTATTATTATACATTATTAATTATATTATTATTGAGTCTATTTATTATTATTATTATTATTATTATTATTATTATTATTATATATTATTATTATTATCATTACACTGCCAACAAAAATTTTTTTTTTTTTTTTAAGCCGTGCCGAAAAGAGTTATGTTTAGTCAGAATTGATAGTATATAATTCGGGTGTGCTGAAATTTCAGAAAGACATTACATTTATATCACTAAGAACTTGAAATGCGGCCTCATGTTCCTTGAGAATATACAGGTGTTCCAGAAATACTCTTTATACAAATTTATCTTTTTTTTTTAAGTTGATTTTAGTTTTTTACAAGTAATAAAACGTTTAAATTTCTTTTAAGTGAAGGGGTGTCTATACCTTTGATTATATAAACTTATAAATTTTTTTCTATTTTCAGAACACTATGTAGTACTTCATCAAAGAGCCTGTTTTGAATATAACGCCCGTGTATTCTGCCGAGCTACATCTATTGGATTGAAATATTTGCCATGGAGAAACCAAAGAAGAAATATAAATCTGAAAACTTTGTGGTATAGTTCAAGTATATTTTGAGTGCATGACATTGGAATAAAGCTGCAAATCTTAAGCGGGCCCTCAATTGCGCCAAATCATCTATAGGATGAACAAATTTCATAGAATTCTATGACTATGATAAATGAAGCATCTGCCTGTGGAGGAAAGTTTTTTAGTCTTGTGAAGGTTCGTTCAGTAAACTTATTTGGGCTAACCATAAAATCTGGCCCAACTAATGATAGAGCTCGTACAGAAAATGCTTTCAGGCGCCTTCAAAAATTTGAATGCTAAATATAAAAGTCATATAAAAGTTTCAGCTTCTCTACATGAGTCACTTATATCGGTTTTCCAGAGGTTATCTAAGGAATGTTTATAGCAGTGAGAAACAACAAAGCGGAGTAGGTTCCATCAAGTAATCAAGGTGACGCCAGAAGAGAAGATACCAAGGAGATGGGGATTATCACACATGATGGCAGACTATTTGTTGAGCCTAATCAAACGTGATGTTGGTCCCACATTTCTGCTCCACGAAGAAAGATCAATCATATAAGAACAACGCGTATTGTAATGTGACATTAAATTGAGTGATTGTCAATTGTACAATCGAATTAAATGTTTTTTGAAACCTATTAGCATTTTATTTACTTACTTAATTAAGCTAATTTGATATATAAACTTTCGTGTTTTTTATGTTGAATTATACGTTTAAAACAACCTAACATTAAATGTTGTATATAATGTATATGATTTGATGACCACTACTGTAATCTCAAAAATCTAGAAGCCAATCTAGGAAAACGAGAAGGTCATATTCGGAATCAAGGCCATCAAGTTACCTATAAAATGACCTGCAAATGTTTTGCCGCAAAATCATTCTTTGTTGGTGCCTAAGTCGTTATCATTATCATTATCAATAGTTTTCATTATCAATTATCATTATCCATTATAATTATTATTAATTATTATTATTATTATGTATTATTATTATTATTATTATTATTATTATTATTATAATGTATTATTATTTATTATATTATTATTATATTGATTATTCTTAGATTAATTATTATTATTAATTATTGTTATTATTAATTATTATATATAATTATTATTATTATTATTAATTATTATTATTATTATTATTATATTATAATTATTATTATTTTATTAATTATTATTTATATTAATTATTATTAAATTTATTTATTATTATTATTATTATTATTATTATTAGTATTATATAACATAATATTGTGTTAGGATAAAACTTATAGCTATTTCATGGCAAATTTCATCACTAGGTATTTTTCACATTATTCTAATTACTAAAATATTTTAATTATTTGTTACTATTAATTTATCTTTAACATATTATTGTATATACTATAGAAAAAGAAGAGGCATCTTTTCCGTTAGTTGATGAGCTCAAAAGTGTATGAATATATTAATATATTGTATAATATCTTCAAAGGGCAAAACACTGTGTTGCAATCAGTCCAGCCCCAGTTTCAGATAGGATGAAATTGAAAATCCTAAATTTACTGATATAATTGCCAGTTTGTTATTGTAATAAAAATATCTATTAACTGGAAGTATTCCTGTTATTAAAGGATAAAAATTGTGACAACTACTATTCTGAATAAAAAAAAATTTTGAATTTTGATTTTATTTATTATTATTATTATTTATAATTATTTATTATTATTATTGATTATGTATTATTATTATTATTTATTATTATGTATTATATTAAATTATTAATTATTAGGTATGTATTATTATTATTATTATTATTATTCAGTTATTATTATTGTATTATTGTTATTATTATATATAATATATTATTAATAATATTATTATTATTATTATATTATTAATTATTAATTTTAATTATTATTAATTATTATGTATTATTTATTATTAATTATGTATTATTATTATTATTAATTAGTTGATTTATGTTTATTATTATTTTTTTATTATTATTGATATATTATTTATATTATTATTATTATTATTATTATTATTATTATTATTATTATTTTACTATTATTATTATTAATGATAATAATAATGCTATTTTCGTAATGCTATTCTCGATCATGCGTCATTTTGACCAACTGCGTGAAGGATGCATAAAAAAACCTCTCCTTACTCTGTGACATTTTTTCTGTATTATTCTCGTTCTGAGCTTCAAAAGCAGCAAAAGGATGATTTTTTAAAATTATTTATATATATGTTAAAATCTAAACTAAAATGTAAAATAAAATAAAATGAAATGAAAATTTAAATAAAAAACTATCAAAATTCTTTTAGACGTTCCATTTTTTTCTGGCAATTTTTGTAATTCGAATAAAAATGGATAGAGTTTCTTACTATAAGTATTTTAATTTATAGCTGGCTTTAATAACAATAGTGTATAACATTAATTTCAAAACTGTGTTGCGTTTATCTAATGCGCTGTCTGCTACGCAATGCGATAAAGACGAATCGCCGAAAGGGATTCATAGCATATGTGCACACTACTGTTTATGAACTTATTAATATTATTAAAACAATATTAAATATATTGAACTAATTATTAAACAAAAAAAAAAAAAATCTTAAAAAAAAAAAAAAAAATACATAAAACAGAAAGTGAGTGGACGATCTTTATTATGCAAAGCAAATATTAAAAGATTAACTCAATATACG
>JABUQX010064052.1:17500-24470 GCA_015478945.1 Trachelipus rathkii
TTTAATCTGAAATTAAATAACTAGAGTTTCCTTCTGTGCGTATCCTTATTAATTAAGTCTAATTAATAGTGCTTCATTACCCTTTCCATGCTCAAATGGTCGAGGAAATGTTTTACCGAATTAACTTTGCAGGTCGTATGAAATAATTTTAAAGGTAAACTATTTCTGTTATTCCTGATAACGATATCATTTTCAGAGATAATATGTTAATATAATATTATTATTATGTAGCATAATAAACGTCACATATTTACACTACTCTATTTCCAATTTATTATTATCTCTCTCTATTATCAATTATTCTATTATTAATAATGAAATGTTTTCATCACACACACATTCATCACTATTGCGTATTACTGAATTTTCTATCCGGTCTATGCCCCAAGCGATGTTGTTCTTCTTTTGCAACGTGCTGACGATTTACCTCTTATTTTCAAATTTATTTTCGTGTATGACAATGAAAACAAAACCATAAAAAGAAATCTTTTTTAATATTTTTCTTTTTTCCTTTATCTTTTTTTTTTCCTTTCTCTTTCATAATTTATGTATTATTATTCAATGACCAATAATAATATATATAAGTATAGTATATATATAGAACGTATATATCTTACTATTACTAAATAAGTTAGCTAAATATATTAATATATAGATATTGACTAATTATAACTAATATATATACCGTATCCATCTTAAAATACTTATTTAATATATATATTACTATATATCTATATATTATATTTCATGATATAGTATACTAATATATATGGTGTAACGGACCGACCCTCCTCCGTTAAGTTCACTTTTCAAAAAAACCACTTTTCAACCCTACTTTATTTCTAAGACTTGGCAAATAAGGCAGGAGAGTAAGGACAAACAATTGATTCTTCGAAATATACTTAAACATAGTTACAAAAAAAATAAGCACATCCTTTATCTTTTAAGCCTAATCAAAACTTCTTACAATGTAGGCTAATAAAATTGTCAACTATTTACACTACGTAAGGACAGTTAAATAACTCTTAAGCAAAACCGAATATACGAAAAGTGATGCGTCCAAACAGCAGCGATATCTCATCTATTCGTCGTGACGTGGCACATCATCGAGGGACTGTCAAGATACCAATGCTCAGCTTTTCATCAGGCAATTTCTACCATCGGAAAAAATTAAGACTCAAGGAAATAGGATTATTAACACATTATGTTAATACCAAATAGAGTTAATCACTGTACGGCGATTCACAAGTAATTTATTTTTTCCGTCACTACACTATAACACTTTGTGAGAGAGTGCGCGACGGCCGACTGCTATGATACACCTTGATAAGACATCAATGCATATCAACTAAACTAGCTTTGAGTGTCACTTTTTCAATAGATCAAAATTATACACTGCTAGAATACGTTAACCTATCTTGCTGTTTAATGTCTGCAAGACAGACAATCGCTTTCAAAAAACCAATAGTAATTCAAGTGTTTTTATATTAAATAAGTTTATCCACTTTAACCACGAACAATGATTTCAAAGAAATAGTAAAACAATGGCTTACAAAATATTAATTACACAAGCGATCACTCTAAAAACTCACATTCATTTGGAAGGCAATCGATCACAACGTAATAAATTCGGAGAGTTATTTTCCTCTGTTTAAGGCAGCGATCCATTATCGTTCAAACTTAGCAACGTAAGCCGTATTACTCCTAGCAAATTAACGATCATCACATGGCAATCCATGCATCCCTACCATATCAGCTCCGAATTTCAACGCGGGCTCACGTCTCAGTCTAAACTCCAATTTAGCGAGTCCGGCTTCCCAATTAGTCGCCCTCAAAATAAATAAATTATAAAACTATAAGACTTTCATTATCTCTCTATCCTTCATTTTCCATTTTATCATCAATTTTATAATCAATTTTAACTACGTTCAAATAATTACCACTGAATTTTCATACTAATTCTCCCTTTTTCCACATTTTACATCTCCTTTACTCCTTCTGCCTGTGATTCCCTTTCTACATCCTTCTCCGTGAGATCGTATTGGCAATCTGAACTTCTTGATAAATTTTCACTCTATCTATAATATACAATAGCTCCGAAATTTTAAGATCACTCCAAAAAACAATAAATGATATACATATACTATACCTGATCATACCATATACTATATCATAAGTAACGTTATATACTCACGTCGCAATAATACCAGTACTATACTTATAGTTACCAACACCTACTCTAACAATTAAAACTACAGCATATACTCAATATATAATATAATTAAGTGACATCAAAACCTGACATCAGAAACCAATAACCAATGAATACATAGTAATTATATTAATATAATGTTTCTATTATATTTTGAAAATTTCAGATTATTTGATTATTATTATTATATAATTATGATTATATATTATTCAATTCACTTATTATGTATTATTATTATTATCTATTACATTATCTCATCTCATTACTTATTATTACATATTTGTCAGATCTCATTATAATTATTACTTTCCATCTTTATAATAGTATAATAGATACATGCACATACGAATACCACCTCATCCAGACATAATCAATTAATAATACACTAATTAATAATTAATAATTAATAATACATAATAATATATCTAATATAACATTAACAAATAATTAATATATAATTAATATACTAATAATGAGATACATCCAATAACTAAATATATATGGCACAATATAGCATATAATCTACTATGACAACGATAATACTCAAGCATATAATCTATATCAGCACACACCATAATATCGAACTTTTCGCTTGCACTTTAGCGTTATTCGAGTTTAACGCACGCCTCCACTAACACAAAGACAAAGAAAAAATCTAACACTAATTATGTTCGTTACTGATCCTAAGGACACGTATGGACCGAAAATTAAAAGAATAAATTGGCAGAGTCTCTACTATAATTTTATTCGCGATTATGTAAAGCACAAACTCTCACTCACGGATTTATCTTTTTCTCCGTTAAGCAGTCATACAATGTATCTACATAATTCCATCCGTTACTCACTAATTTAGCTATCTATACCTTATAGTGTTATTATACTAAATAATATTATATAGTAGTAAAAGAAGATAACTACTATTATATACTATATACTAATAATACATATATAGCTAGCATCACACACACCGCACTGAAGAGATACTCATAGACTACTAGTATAGATATATATACCTATACCTTCTTATTATACATAGGATATATTAATATATCATTATATATAATATAGTATACATACTATAAATACTATAAAATTATTATATAATAATATATACGTATATAGTATATATATATTACTGATATAATATATTCTAACTATTATATATATATAACTATATATACTATTATTTATTTATTTATTCGTATTCTATATATATATAATATATTATATACTATATACGTACTATAATATATATATATATACTATAGATTATATAATATATACGTATATATAAAATATGAATACTACATATTATATATATATATATATTATATATATATATTAATACTATACACATTATATATATATACTAGTATACTATATATATATAAATATACTATAATATATAATAATATATATCCTCACCATATTATTATATAATATACGTATATATTTCCCACTTATGTACTATATAATAGTCATACGAAAAACAAGCTGAATGAGCCACAGAATGATTCCAACCCTGAAGAGAAGAAGAATAGATCTCATCTCAGTCTCTGGAAGATGCTTAATAGAAAGGAAAAAACTGGCATGGACTAGGGAAATATAAGTTAGCACCAGTTCATAGATTGGGAGAGTCTTTCCTCTACCGTGTGACCCAAGAGAAAACCCTGGTCCATGGGATCCCTCCAGTACTCGATACCCAGTATACTATGAAGTATGACCCCTCAATTGCTTTATTATCAAATAAGTACTATATGATATTATAACATAAATAGCGTTACAACAAGCTCATTCGCATGAGTTCTTGTTCTTCAGTCGGTCAAGCGTTAGAAAAATTTGTCTACTGCTACTGTTTACATTATATGCAAGGATAGAATGCATAAAGAACTAAATATCGGCGAGGACCTGCGAAGCGTTCTAGCATATGCGATTGAAATAAAAATATAACTCAAGAGCAGCGCACATTCTGCTAAAGGGCCCACAGAAAGTGTCGGCAACTATATTGCAAGACGCTAGCGGAATGAAGCGATACAAAGAAATACGAAGGTTGATGAAAGTGGCGCAGTGGACGGAAGTAAGCGTTGAAATTGTTGCCAAAATACCTCTATGACATAATTATGCAATGGTGAATAGCTGTTGCTTTTGGGGGTTCGGAGTTTACGTGTCGACATGGAGAAAACAAAGAAGATATTATCAGAACAGAAAAAACTATATTTTTGAGATGGTTAGACAGCTCTATATATTCCACTTAATGGAGCATGGCAGTGTCCCTTAGAAGGTTAAAAAGTGTTTGGTAATATACAACGGATTACTAAGACAAAGAATTGATAACTTATTGGTCTGAGCGGATTAGACGTTGGATTACTCGACAAAGTAAATCGCGTTGGTGGCACAGCATAGATGAGAAATTATATCAGACGTTGTCCCATTAGTGAAGAATTAATGAGCTTCCTGGGAACTCTGCAAATCGTTTGATTAATAGAGAGAGTTAAGCGTGCAGAGTCTATCAGAACAAGTATGAAGGCAGCATGTGTATATGGTTAAGGGAAGTTATTATATATATATATAGATAACCCTCTGCCTGAGAATCAAACAACTACAACTGAAGGCCAGAAGGTACAAGACAACTAGGAAAACAGCCAGAAAAAATGCAGTAAGATATCTAAAGAGCTTACAAGAAGCACTCCCCACGCTTGGATAAGGTGTTGAAGGAGTGTGAATGAGTCTAAACAGAGAGAAGCGAATGACCCTAAACTCTACGCTTGAAAAGTGATTATACTACTATATATAATATATATATATATATATATATATATATTATATCTAATATATATATTAGTGTGATATATATATATAATATTAGTATATATTTATACATACATATAATATATCATATATATATATACACTTATTGAACACTAATGCCATATATTTACCTCTGATATAATCCCTTATAGAATTATAGCTAGCTTATCAAGAAGTCTTGTCATATATCTTCTATATAAGGCGAGCGCTAGAGGCGTGTCGATTATGAATGCTGGAAGCAGATTTTTGAAGTTTAAGTAAAAAAACGAAGAAAAATAACATATTGAGCGAGCCGTTCGCCTACCACATGTTTAAATTTAAATTTCCATTCCTATATCCAGTATTTCTGCATTTCATTAATATATCAAGTAACTCAAAAAAGAAAAAAAAATATGGTCTTCACAGGTGACTATCCCTTTTAGGCAATTATATTATAGTACTAATTATATATATATATATTATAATTAATATTATATACTATACTATACATAATTGCAATATACTACTATCGTATATATTATATATACAGTATAATATTATATTAGATCATATATAATATATAAATATATACTATTATTATATATATACATATATATACTATATTAAAGAAATCAAATTGAATCTTCTTAGGTTTTAAATATACTAATATATATATCAATCTATATATAATATACTCATTACTAATTAATCATATTTATACTACGTATATATATATATATATACTGATTATATATTATATATGTGAGTGAGAGAGTGTGTGTGTTACATACTTAATATATGTATATATATATATATAATATAAATATATATACTAATATATACATATATAAATACTCTATATATATATAATATTATATCATATATCCTACTTACCTATTATTATAATAGTAACTACATATATATATATAATATATATCATATCCATATTACAGTATAGTAAAACAGGGAATAATATATTCTATAATTGAATATCAATTTAAAAATGCAATTCTTATATCTAACATAATCACATATTATATATATAATAGTAAACTATAGTATATAATATATATTATATATATAGTATACTATATTATAATAAAGGCATATACAAGCGTCTAACAGGCATAAATGATTTGAGATTGTTTAATAACTTCCTCCGCTTTACATTGCACGTAGCTATGAGAACACTCATTGAAGCCGAGTCCTAGTCTTCTTTCTAGTTAAGAATGGATAAAAGCATCATTTCAGAGTTAGAGAAACTATCCTTCTGCTTAGTGCCAAAGATGTAGTGAGATAGATGTTAAAATGTATTTAACAATCAAATGAGTGACTGTACTAAACTCAAATTCGTCATCAAAATTCGGGTAAAATTATTAAAGAGTATCGACTGGAATGACTACATAAGGATTGTAAAAGATTGAAATTCTACACAGTTACGACTTGCTCGACGTAATTTGTATGAAATTATTCAAAGAAAAGGAATTGCGATAAATTCCTAAAATTATCAAATTTTACGTTGATCCTGACACGTGGCATTCTCAATACTATATTAACCCAGAAAACAGAAAGCTTCTGTTTTAACCTTCCTAAAAATACTTTGGCAAAATTATCTCTATTCAATGGATGGTGCGGAAAGACCTTCTTAAAACAAAAAGAAATTCACAAAATTATTTCCGATATATGAGATACATTAGTAATGTTCAAATTAATGATTAATAAAAAAAACTCATGCACCATGACGAGTACACTTTAATGAGAAAGTCGTGGAAGCAGAATAATATTTGATGTCATAATTAGAAACTCGAATACCAATTTCTCACTCCTATGATATAACCAACAGACTTAATCTCAAGCTCCTATTAACTTTAACAATTGCATTCAAAAACTTTTCTAAATCCATAACCAATTCAAGTCGTCACTGTCTCCAACACACCTTGCCATTTCTCAACTTCACTCGCTCTGAACGTT
>JABUQX010064053.1:15000-20000 GCA_015478945.1 Trachelipus rathkii
TCTGCCTCACAAGCTATATCAGTAATCTATACACCGACCTGTTGCGGTGCAAATACCTGTTAATAACACTACAATAACGAAACATCAGTTGAGCTTCCATTATTTGAGAATCGAAAAATCACATCCACACTCATCTCCAACTTTATACTCATCCCCATAAAGTCACCACTCTATCTACACACTACACCTCACACACTCGCCGACCACATTTACCTTCAAAGTCAAACATTTAACATCACCTACTCCAAACACCATAACCACACACCAACCCACCTACCCTGATGCATGAGCAACTCATCCACCACCACCTAGATCACAATCAACACACAATTGAATATAATATGTATATAAATATATCAGATATTTGCTACCACTTCCCACTGGAGTCATCAGCGACATCTTCACAGACTCCCCCACACAAATAACATACCACAAACTTCCTATTATGCGACACAATCAGATTCCACATCATCACTCCTACCACCTTATATACGCATACAGTCACCTAAAGGGCTACCAACATTACACAAGCTGTACGTCCAACTCTAAGGCTTCTCCCGAGGAAGGACTTTAACCCGAGTTTTCAGCGTCCTCTATCATCGCACGACACCCCGGTCAGGTACCTCTCCGTCATAATACCAGTAACACGTCGAGTATTCGAGGACAAAAACAGAGCCACGTTCGTATTATATCAAGAAAGACCAACTAACAATAATACCACTATGCAACACACTAGAAAAAGCTCTACGAGCTAAAGGACCCTGCTACCATAAGGGATTGACAAGAGATTAATTCTGGTACCACAGGCTACCTTATATTTTAACTAAATATATCGAGGACGGTACAATACCCTCCCTCTAGAAGGTCCCTCCCCCATCCGCCCCTGGGGGAACGCGCTCTGGTAGGGGTTAGACTCCTCCCCAGGATATATATATATATATATATATATATATATATATATATATATATATTATATATATATATTATATATATATAATTACTCTAATATATATATATATATATTGTAGTATCTTTAGAGTTCATTCGGTACATTAACATGTAGGTACCAGCATGAGTACCTAAAGATCCTGTACACCTGTGTATGGGAGGCTCCCCTACATGCCTTCTTATATAAAAGACTGTTAATAATAAAGAAAAACAAACTTTTTGGGGTTTTTTATGGGGGTTTTTTTTAAAACCCAATGTTTAAATAAAGAGTGTTACTAAGAGCCTTGTTTAAAACTGTTGAAGGCACTTAAAGGCACCAATGAGAACGGTGCAAAATTTGAATGTATAGATCGTGAAAGCCCTCATATGACAGGCATCCACCCACGATCGGGATTCCGTTCCGAGACTTCGTCAGGAGAAGTCCATCGATTATATTTGTACTGGGTTTTTATATAATACTTTGCGTAATCTAAGACACTATTTGCATTATTTAAATTATTGATATTTTATTGCCCGATTGGCACATGACATTTCAATTACTGCCCAATATTTCATATTTAATAAAGAACTAAATCACCCCACCTATTATTAATCACATTTATTTATCATAAGGGGCCTGAGTATCTCTGCCCAGACTTATATGATCACACTGGTGTCACCATATAAGTCTGAGTAGAGATACTCAGGCCCCTTATGATTAATAGATGTGAGTATATTATTACATTAAACGACCTTAATTATTAAAGAATTAATTTTATATTAACTTCATTTAATTTATTTTTGATTTTCACCATTTCAGATCAACGAACAGTACTGTTATGCTTAATGTCTATATTGGAAAACTCAAATATGAATTAATCAAAGAAAGTCCTTCTTATAGTGTAAGTAATTTTTTCTTTCATTAACCATCGCCCTACAGTATATAAATTACTTAAAATTTTGAAAAAGCATGGATGAAATAACCTATAGAATTAGGCCATCTCTTTTTAAATATATAAATTTTAAGGGTAAATAACTTACTTTAATCAGATAATTATTTTTTCGTTATGATAATTTAAGGAAATGTCAAGACAAAAGCATCTCACTTTGTACTCATGTATTGTTTGGCAGTATTGGGCGTATTTCAATGGAAGGGTGATGCATGTCCTAAATGCAGTCTTTAAATTCATGTAAATAATGATGTGACTTTCAATTTCCATAATTAATAAGGAACGCGTTTTCGGCAGCCAATTATATAGTTATCGGAAGTTGTAACTGGATGATGCAAATGTTCCAAAGCAACATTTTGAAATAATCGCTTTTTCAGGCTTCACCGAACAATGATGGGGATTCCAAAGTCTCTGATACCACCGATTTTAAGGTCTTGAGGACCGTTTTCTGAGTTTTTAACCTCAGGTTAGTGGATTTACCACTCCATAAAGGGTTTTTGGTTACTTGAAGATTTTAAATGATCGGTAGACCATTTTTGATGATTAAGATCTATATATCGAGGAAATTTACCTCTAAGTCGATGTTTAAATCTTCTTTCCACGTGCTCTGGATGGTTTGTTACATTGGAAAACATAATCGAAATAAATTATTATTATATAAACCGATAATAATTTTTCTAGTCTAAGGGGCAACTTCGACGGATGGCGAACATCCGGCACAAGAAGAATGTTTTTGTTACTTTTATTGGTACTTTTGAAGCTTAAGGAATCAAGTTAAGGTTTGCCAATGTCGGGAAACTCGATTCCGCTGTCGATAATGCATTTGGAGCAGAAAATCTAAGTAAAATGCTGATATGGCTTGGATTTCTCTCTCACACCATTGCATGTTGATGCTTGAGGAGTCAAATTAGGGGTTTCCAAAGTCAGCAATACCGTTTCCAAGGTTCTGGAACCGGAAAATCTGTCAGAGGCCGACATGACAGATTTTCACTAAAATTTAAGATTTTGATGTTTGGTGTACCAAATCAGGGATTTCCAGAATCGGCGAGACCGTTTTCGATGGTTTCGGAGTCGGAAATTCAAGTCAGTGGCGGACATGGTTTGGTAATTTCCATCACATCGATAGATTTTAAAACTTGATGTGTCTAAGTACAGGTATCTTAGGTCGGGGAGACAGTGTTTGAGGTCAAGATAATAGTTTGCTGAGTTTTAAGAAGGGTTAGGAACAAGTCTTATAAACCACACTTTTCCTCAAAAATTTTGCCCAACCTGCAGGTAGTGTCAGCTTATCTATAGTGCATTTTCAAATCGCTACGTCCATGTAGGATGTTGCTGAACCCAAACATGAAAAAGGATGTTGCTAAACGAAATGCACAGAGTGCGTAGGAAAGGATGGATGAATTGGAATTAGACTCATGTGCCGGGGCACTGATACGGAACCGTAAGAAAAGCACACAGGGTTTGGTAGAACAAGAAAAGCACAGAGTGGATAAGATAAGAAGATGAAGGAAGAACGATGATGCAGGAAGATTCCAGAGGAGTCAGAAACGGGAAGATCCCCACATGAAATGGAATCGAACCCCAAAACGGGTTTACGCTTTTAAAATTAAATTTTAATTGGAAATACAATATTGACGTCAATGCATATCTTTACAGTGACGTAGAATTCGATTATGAATATTTCAAGTTCCTACAGGTAACCTGAGGACCCACCCAAGAGGGGGTTCCAGATGAAAAAAAAAGAAGAAAACACACAATGCATAGCAGAAGAAGATGAAGGAACGATCACGAAGGATAATTCCAGAGGAATCAGAAATGGTAAGATCCCCAAATTATATGGGGATCGATCCCCAAAATGGGGTTTCACCCTTAAAGTGATGATATTTCAATGGTGAATTCAGCTAAAACAATATAATTTCTTAAATAATCACTACAGCAACTAAGTGTTGCACAAAATATGAAATTTAGCATATGTAACATATTATTTACTTATACGTTCTACCTATCTTTCTTAATACACTACCTAAAATAGTTTTTCCTTACCTAATCGAACCAAACATACAAACCTAGCCTGGCTCAACATGCTATCTTGGCTATATAACTTAAAAATTATGGCATCTCTGTCTGTCTGTCTGTCTGTCTCTCTCTCTCTCTCTCTCTCTCTCTCTCTCTCTCTCTCTCTCTCTCTCTCTCTCTTCTCTCTCTGTCTGTCTGTCTGTCTGTCTCTCCTCTCTCTCTCTCTCTCTCTCTCTCTCTCATCTCTCTCCTCATCTCTGCTCCTTTTCTCTCTGCTTCATCTCTCTCACACACACACACACACACACACACACACACACACACACACACACACTCCGATTTTTTTTTTTTTTTACTATTTTATAAAATTAGGGATTCTTTCTCTCTCTCTCTCTCTCTCTCTCTCTCTCTCTCTCTCTCTCTCTCTCTCTCTCTCTCTCTCTCTCTCTCTCTCTCTCTCTGTGAGGAGAGAGGTAGGTGTCTAAGTAATACTTTCTTTAAACACAAGAGTATTCACAAGTATAACTAGAGTTGGTGAAAGCAGATATGGTATCGAAGTGAAACGTATGATTGATTTTGTGTTGTTGAAGAAGGAAATATTGAAGTATGTGTTGGGCGTTAAATCAGTGAGGGGATTAGGAATGGGATTATTGGATCATTATGTTGTTTTATGTAAAATTAAGGTAGTGGATCCTTGGATGGAGAGGAATATGAAAAGGAAGGAAGTGGGTAGAATTAAGAGTAAGAAGTTAAGTGAACAAGGTAATAAGGATAAATATTTAAGAGCGCTTGCAAGTAAATCACTTGAATGTGAACAAGTTGAGACTTGACAAATCTAGAAGCAAATGAAGGAAGCGATTGTTAGTAGTGCAAAAGAAGTATGTGAATGTGCTAAAGTAGGAAGTAAGAATGTTAAGAGTGAGTAGTGGAATGAAGAGGTCATGAAAGCAGTTAAAAGTAAAGAAGAAGCGTGGTTCAATATACTAAACGCCAATGATGAGGTCTCAAAAGAAAGATGTTTGGAATTATATAAGGAGGAAAAATGGAATACTAAAAGGTGCATACGTAAGAGAAAAAAAAGAGGTTAACGAACAGTTTGGAAGGAGA
>JABUQX010064053.1:25000-27500 GCA_015478945.1 Trachelipus rathkii
TATATTATATTATAATAAATAATAATATATATTTTCCAATTATCATTAAATTTTATTTTAATATCAAAAGCTGTAGATGAATACTTATTTAGAGATGCTTTCAGGATAGTGAATTTGAGGCAAGAAATGCTTTGCAAACGGTTGATAATTCATTTTTACAATTAATGATGAATGGAACCTTTCTACAGGCATACATGTCTCAAGCCAACTGATAATCGGGTGTGCTGTACCGTTAAATTACAGCTTCCTACTCCCCGGCAGAAGTATAACTAAAATTCAATATTTAAAAAACATCCGGATCATATATAGGGCTCTTATTAAATTGTGCTCTGGAGCTTGGGAATGCTTTTGGGATGTTGAAGGTTACATGCTTATTCCAAAACCCGGATTATTTTTACTTCTCTGTAAATTTAACCCAAGGAAAAATTAGTTAAGGTAAGCCGCATCCAGGCCAAAGACTACTATACAAAACAGGACAATACGAATAATAACTCTGAAAACATTAAATTTTATTATTTTAAAACTTCAAGTGCAAAAGACTTTGATAAAGAGGGAAACAAATCGTCTTCACGCGGGCCATTATCAACACCGCGCAAATTAAGTGAGAGCCAAGTTAGATGAAGGATTGTTAGCTGTTAATGCCCACAATAAACAAAAAGAAAATTTCTTCCTGCTTTCTCTCCTAAGGATACCTTCAGTTACACCATTCGTCGTACCAATTCACATGTCTGAGTCTGACTGTACGTCGTCGTATATACGTCTATTGGTTACACGACTAATAGATTAAAATATAGGGCATACCAGCACCGCTTTAACACCTAGTAAACATATACGGAACATTTATTCACTGAACATAACAAATCACTATACCTGATATCTCACAGTCATTCAAATTTTACACTCGCTCATCCTGCGAAGCTCAAAAACCTGAAAATAGCTGAGGCTTACTACATAAAAAATTTAAAACCAGACATTAACATGAAGTTCAACGTATTGTCACTTAAATTAAATCTAATATGAAATATAAAATATCTAAAATCTAATTTTTAATTTTAATTTTTTTAAATGCTTTATTATATAATTCATTCAAATGTTTATCGAAACTCTGAAGACTCTGAAGATGTCCGAGGTTAACGGACGAAACCGGTCAGAATATAATAAATATAAAATTTAAATATGCATCTTACTTTCTTTGCAAACTATTTCTAGACTAGTATTAACTTATTAAGAAAATTAAATGACATTCAGAAGAAATTATTCAGAGAATTGGAAATTGGAGTGAAAGTAAACTTATATGCATTATGCACTTATTATTTATTCATTATTATTAAATTATCTATTCTATTATTATTGATTATTATTATTATTATATATAATATATACTCTATATTATTATACTATATATACTATATCATATATTAATAGTATATTATTATATATAATATAGTTAATATATATATATATATATATAATTATATTATATATTGATATATAGGTATATGGTTAATATATATAAGATACATTATAGTATATATAATAAATTGCAAAGTCGTTTGAGTAATTGCATTTTAGTTAATCATATATATATATATATTATATATATATATATAGTATAAGATATATTACGTATATATATATCTATATAATATAGTACATATATATCATATATATATTATATATATATATATATATATATATATAATAATATATATATATTTTATATATATATATATATATAGGTATATTCTAGATGATATATATATATATATACATTATAAATATATATTATAATATATATATATTATATGAACATACATATATATATATAATATATAAGTTACATATATTATATACGAAACCTCCCTAGATAATGAATACTGTATATTCATGTGAGGTAGAGGTATATATATATATATTAATATATATATATGATATATATATATATAATATATATATGATATATATATTATATATTATATATATTAGGAAAGGGGGATTGTCACGTTTTGTGGGAACAAAATTTCCAAATTTTGATATTCAATGTTGAACTGAAGGAAAGAGAAACAAAGAAATAATGAAATTAAAAAAATAATAAATACAAAATATAAATAAACATTAAAAAAATAACTAAAATTAAAAGTTAATATGTTACGACGTAACGATAATCTTGGATTTTTAAGCATTTTCACGAAATCGTACCTGTTTGGAATGCCTTTCCACATGTTTACAAGATCATTTAATATATATATATTAATATATATATATATATATATATATTACATGATATAGACTAGATAATAGTACGATTCGAGGGTACAGTTACATATGATCCTATATATGGCATGTAGTAGGATATTAGTGATATAATAGTATATATTAATATATAAATATTATATTATACTATATATACTATATATAGTAATATATATAATATAGTATATATAATATATATATATACTTTAATATACTAATATAATAAAGGTATATATATATATAGCAT
>JABUQX010064054.1:0-10000 GCA_015478945.1 Trachelipus rathkii
CCCAGCAAATTTAAGAGACATCTTGCTACGAAGTACCCCGGTGTATCCCAGAAAACCAAGCCTATTAGAAAATCAAGAAAAAATTGGTAATAGAATAATGTTGAAGAGATTTAGCACAAGTGACGCTTTCTCGAAGCTTCATTTAAAGTTGCCAAACTGCTCGCCAGAAATTATTTATATATATATATATATATATATATATATATATATATATATATATATATAGTATATATATATTATATATATATATATATATATTATATATATATATATATATATATATATATATATATATATATATATATATATATATAATATATATTATATATATTAAATATATATATATATATATATATATATATATATATTATATATATATTACTATATATATATATATATATATATAATATATATACTATATATTATATTATATATATATATATTATATACATTATATATATATATATAATATATTATATTATAATATATATATATTTATATATATATATAATTATATATATATATATATAAATATATAGTCAGCATCCCGAAAGGAACATGCATGTAACTAAAAAAATATTAACAGCACACGAAAATAAATTAATCATTTTATAATCAGGAGCACATTTTTTACCCATGAAATAAAAAATTAAAATAAAAAATAAAACACTTTTTTTAAAAATTTAAAATTGCTTAAAATGTTGGAAAAATTACGGTTTGTTGGAGAAACGAAGAAGCTCGAGTCTCCGAGGGAGAGCGCAAAGTGCAAATGTTGAATTTTTCTTTTTTTAAACTCAAAAGGATACCCCAAGGGTAAAACACAAAGATGGACAGAGTCGAGGGTTTTTCTCGGCCTACCGGGGACGACGGGGAAAGACTTCGTCCCCCTCTGTCCCTACGTCGGCTCGAACCCCCTAAAAAGGATATAAAAAGAGAAAATAACATTTTCTCCAGGCAAAAATTAAAACAAATACACTATTTGGTAACTCTTGCTCTCGTACTACTGCGGAAATGGAAGGTTGATGAGAACGTACGCTTGCCAACCAAGATTATACTAATATTTAAGGGGTTATTAATAAATATTAGAAAAAATAATTTTTTTTTTTAAGTTTCATCGAAGAAAATTGCTTGCTTAAATCAAAAAATGTTATTTATTTTCCTGTAGTTGTTATAGTTTTAAAGTTACATGCATGGGATTTTCGGGATGCTGGCCCATATATATACAGTGGTGGGCTCATATTTTAGAGCCACCTAATAAAAAAGCTTTTTTGTAGTTTAGGATGAAATGAAACCAAGATAGAAATATTTTATAATAAATTTTATTTTCTTATGGATTATACACTATAATTACGCCTAAATACAAACTAACATTATAAAAACATGAAAAGAAATTAAAAAGAAATTAATATTTAGTTGACGATCCACCCTTTGCAGCAATTATGGCTTTAATTCTTGTGGGCATACTCTCAATGCATTTTGAGCAATTTTCTTTGATAGATTCAACCCTGTGCCATGCTTCTATCAAACGCTCTATTAAATGGCGTTTGTTGGTAATATATTTCCTGGAAATTTCACGCTTCATCAGCTCTCAGAAGTTCTCTATGGGGTTGAGGTTTGGGGAATTTTCAGGCCAGTTCAGAATCTTAATTTTTTTGTCACCAATGAATTTTGTCACCTTCTTCGCCGAATGGCAGGGTGTAGAGTCATGCATAAAGGTGAAATCGCCATTCGGAAACCATTCCTGACCCTGGGGCAGCATCTTGGTTTCAAGCACCTTGGTCCTGCCGCATAGTCCCCTCTACGATTTACAGCCGTCCCGTGCTTTGACTGCTGATCACAGACCGTACCACTATGCTGAGAGGATGCTTCACTCGCTTAACGATGCAGTCCTTTTTAAATTTCTCATCAGGTCTTCTTCTGAAAAATTTAGACTTGTTCATTAAAATCTGCCCTGTTGACTCATCCGAAAAGCAAACCTGAAAAATATCTATTTTTTTGTACCACAATTGGAAAACATACAATCTAGCCTTTATTTGAAAACAGTTACTGCAATGTACAGAACACTAAGTATTAACTATTGCCTACAGTACTCACTTTATTCCAGTCATCGGCAGTCCAGTTTTTGAATTCTTTTGCCCATTTGAGGCGCTTTTCCTTCATAGCCGAAGTCAAAAGTTGTTTTTTAGCTGGTCGGTGACAGGTGAAGCCCAAGTCTATGACGCGCCGACGAACTGTGCCTAGAGAAATGTTGACGCCAGCTTCTTGAATCAACTTTGTGAGAAGCTTACGAGGGGCCTTTCTGTTTTCCACACAAATTTAACTTATTTTTCTCATGTCACGTGGTGTTGTAATTTTTTTTCGGCCGCACTTGTTCACACGTTTTGGCGCCAACGCGATATTTGCATCAAGTTTTTTCTTTTATTCAGTCGACTGATGCACGCGATACGTTGCTAATTGATGCAATTCGTCTCTGTGAAAGTTTGGTGTGCTGCAATAAAGTTTTAATTTCGGAAATTTTCCTTCGAGAGAGGTCCTTAGCTTTTCCCCATGTTGAAAATACAGTACTGTATACACTGCAAAAAAAATCATAAAAAATTCAAAAACATAATTATTTCGGAGTAAAACCATTTAAAAAATACTTCCTAAACACATAGTCACACAAAAAGAAACGTTATTCCAAACCAACACATCATATAACCTCGAAAGCACTCACCCGAACAACATGGCTGGCAAACGTCGATTGACTCACAAACTGACTATCTATGATAAAATGGCGTCTATGCAACAGATAGTGCATCCAGAGAGTTGCCAAGTACAAATTTACTAATCTGCAGATATTACCTTTTTCATAATAATATAATAAAAAACTAGAAACAAGTTTTGAAATAAAATAAAACACCTTTTGAAGAAATTTCAATATTTTGCAGGTGGCTCTAATTAAATGAGCCACCCACTGATATATATATTATATATATATATATATATATTATATATATATATATTATATAATATAAATATATATATATATATATATATATTATAATATATATATAATATATATTATATAGGGTGTCTCACGAGTATGTTACAGAGGTGTATCACCGTACGGGATGTTAAGTATGAAAATGTGTAGAAATAGAAGTTCGATTATTTAATTCATTAAGGAAGATGGGATATGTTACGTTTGTGTCTGCGCACGCGCAATACGAAAACCACGCACAAACATGCTAATGTCGAATGGGTTGATATATTTTTTTATGGTTTTCATTTAATTCTAAAATTGCTTAATCTTTCCTTTTGGACATTTTTTGATACGGCTTGTTCGTTTCCACGCAATGTACTACCAATAAACAACTAGACGTCCTCCGTAGACATATGTGCCTAAAAAAGCCGAAACGTGTCAATATGTAATAATTAGGCTAAATACAATAGGTATATCCAATAGTATTTAAAAAATATCGATACAGCTAACAAAGAAATAAATTAAAATACCTAATGCTACCCTTTTAGATTATATTGATCCGTAGCCGTAAATTAAAATACGGCCATCGTGAATGTGTAATAACCAACAACGCTATTCATATGGAGTTATGTCATTAACCTACAAAATTATCCGTAATAAAGTGTAGTGAAACGTATAACTACAGAGTGGTTTGTTTAGTCAGAGCCATACATTTGGAACATTGCCCACGTGGACCAGTATTACGCAGGACGAAAAGCGTGACATGTTTGAGAGGTGCACATTACGCAAAACAGGAATTCTCGCAGAGTTGCTGCAGAATATGGACAACATTATCCACATCGACCGACCGCCGAAGCCACATGGTATTCCATAGAGTTACATGAGGTTTCAAGATTACAGGGCGAAGTTTCAACCCCCATCATCACAATACGGAGGGGGTCGTTTGTCCGTACATTTCGAACGTTTCGAACTGGACGTTTCTGCTTACACACCATGAAAATCCAACGTCCTCATTACTGCAGGCTAGTTCGGTTTTGGGAATATCGAAGGAACCATACGGACGGATTTCGTGTTGCCATACAACATGTTCCATATAGGCCACACATGTGCATGTTGCTCGTGAGACCAAGGAACGGTGGCTGGGATTCCTGGCTGTCATTGATTGCCTTCTAATGATTGTACCGGACTTATTGGAAAATATTTTATGGACCGATGAATCTCGCTTTACCAATAACGGTATGTATAACAGGTGAAACTTCAGACATTGGGCGGAAACAAGCCCCCATTATAATATTCCCTACCATCACAAGATCTATTCTCAGTCAACGTTGCGTGTGTATACTCATAGTTAGGATTATCGGGCCGTAACTTCTTTCGAGGGAAACTTGAACAAGACAGCGTTACCTCCATTCCTGCAGACCGTCCTTGTTGACCTCCTGAGTTGATATACCTTTAAGGACACAACGAAGAATATATTACAAACATGATGGGTGCCCAGCACATAATTCAGCTATAGTGACGACCTACCTCGACAGAACCTTTTCGGGAAAGATGGAATCGGAAGATCTGGCCATTTCCATGGCCTGCGCGTTCACCGACTAACACCACAGGACTACTTTCTGTGGGGGTATCTCAGATTACCGCGTACGCTGGATTTAATGACCAGTAACCTCCCGATCATCTTCACCGTGAAAACAACGCATTGTAGGAATCAACCCGGCAATACTGTCATTGGCTGCAATGAAAACCTGGCGCCAAAGGGCTGAGGCATGTATTGGCGTGGATGGAAGCGTCTTCGAACAACATTTGTAATTACTGTATGTACAAGTTGAAACGACCTGAAGTTCTTTCCTTCTTGCATGCTGGATATATTCATTAGGTGATAAATTTGTTATAATACTATTAACAACGTATTACATTACATTGTATCGATACTTATGAAACTGGTCTTGAAATACCATTGTTTTCTCACCTTTTTCACATTCACGTTTTAAAACTATTGTTGGTAACATTGACGCGTTTACCAGCCTGTACATGTAACTATTTATTACCGCAAATGATATGGCTATGCAGGGCGTCTAAGTTGTTTATGGTACATTGCGTGGAAAACGAACAACCGTATCAAAAAATGTTGAGAGGAAGACCCCACCTCATTTATTTATGTGCATTTCACAGAAGCCATAAAAAAATATATCATCTCATTCGACATTCGCATGTTTGTGGGCGGTTTCGTATTGCGCGTGAGCAGACACCAACGTAACATATCACATCCTCCTTAATGAATTAAACAAATTCGAACTTATATATTCTTAAACATTTTCATACTAAAACATCCCGTACGGTGATACACCGCTGTAACATCATAACTCGGACACCCTGCATATATATAATATATATATATATATATATATATAGATATATATATATATATATATATATATATATAATATATATATATATATATATATATATATATATATATAAGCAGAAATGGACAATCTTTTAAAAGAAATTTACAATATTAGCATTAAATATGTTGGAGGGAGCTAGAGAGAAGAAATCCACTAGAATTGTATAAGGTTTAATTAGAAGCAAATGTTTGAGCAAAGAGTTCAGCTTTAGTGGAAGGTTAAACGGCAGTTGTGTTGTCGATACTAAAGGAGGGCAAGAGGAAGAAGCAAATCTAAAAGAACATTTTTTGAGAAAATATCAGAAAGACGTGAGGACAGGAAGAGGAAGGCAAGTAAGATATTTGTATTTTCTTACTGAGAAAAATTTTTTAGGTGTCATGGAGAAATATTTTGCAGGATTTGGATGAAATATAAACATGCTACGGTTCTGAATTAGAAGACGGCGTAATTCTCCTGAACGTAGCGTCCTTGTGGCTAATAGCACAAGAACAAGCAGAGTTAAACCAAAGGTTTTCTAGTTAGTTGAAGTAAAGATCATGGGAGCGCACGCCACTCCATGCCAGAGAGGATTTAGCTCGCGCTGTGCACCACTCCTAGGAACCCTTCCACGGAAGCTTGTAATCATTGCCATGGGGAAAATACAAGAAGTACGGGACGCAAGTCATCGGACTTGCGGTCGTTACTATTTGCAGCAATCAAGTGCCTAAAACGCTTTTCTCGGCAGTAGGTGGGGGTCTCCAGCAGAAAAAGACTTGGAATAAGAACAGATACACAGTAATTGAGTAATCGGAAAGTAAGCCTAGAGGAGGAAAATGAGTTTAGCAAAATATGGGGAACTTAAGAGTTAGGAATCTGTCTAGAATGTTGTATTCATCTCAAAGATGATCAGAGATACGGGTTGGGGAGCTGCACTAACTCCTCGAGGTCATTCTGGAATGAAAAGTGGTAGGAAGTTCACTACTATATCTTGAGAATTAGAGGAAAGCAACTAGCCGAGTGAACGTTGAAATCACCTAGAATGATGATTTCAGAGAAAGGCGAAGAAGAGAGAATGTGTTCTAATTTGGAGGAGTTCAAATAGTAGTTGAAGTGAAGAATCTAGAATAGTCAGTTGAGTTAGGAGACAGATTACAGAGACATATGAAATTAATGGTAGATTTACAGGTTAGCTTGAGTCATAGATAGATATTCGGAAAACTCAAATCAAAGACACGTGATAAAACAAACATTGCAGACTTGGCACAACTACCTTCGGTGTGAAATTGAAACATTTAAGTAAGAGGTCAACAGAGTAGAGTTTGAAGTCAGAACACTCAAAACCTAAGTTTCTGCTAAGAATAAGAGATGAGGTTTAGAGGAGGAGAGGTGATGCTTCAACAAAAGTCCAAATTAGAGTTGAAACCCAGAATGTTACACAAATTTATGAAGAAAGAAACCGTACACAAAGCAAGACGGCCAATTTGGTGGGACGGCACAAACTTCATCATCGGAGGCTATCAATGGCCTTTAATGGTGATGATAGTAGGGTGAATAAGGGTTATTTTTGGGAAAACAACCTCTAAAGGCTTTTCCGAGACTAATCGCGTTGCTGCCATTTTTTCCCAATTTTTTATATTCTTTTTAAAAAGTAAGTGTTGTCTGTAATTGTATTTTATTGTGTGTGATAAGGGAGAGCTTACACCAATATAAGAAAAATGTGGATATGAGCGCAAAAGGGAAGAACAATTTGGCACTGGAGTGCCATGGGATTTACTCTAAGACTCCATATATTTGCCCAATGGTGGGTAATCTCATCTTTCGGGGGGAGTGCTACTTCCCTCCCATATATATATTATATATATTATATAATATAATATATATATAATATATATATATATATATATATAATTTATATATATATATATATAGTAATATATATATATATATATATACTCTGGTTCGGTTGCGGTGCTTGGTGGCGCAAATTTGGTGCGTGCGGTGCGCTGTGGTTCGCTCTCGGTGCGGTGCGGTGCGGTATTGTGGTGCGGTGCGCATTGAAAGAAGAGGTCGGTGGGTGTGGTGCGGTGCGGTTAAGGATGACGGTTGTGTTGGTGCGGTGCTGGTCGCGACCCCCGGTGCGGGGACAACACTAATATATATATATATATATATATATATATATATATATATATATATATAATATATATATAATATTTTATTTTTAAAAAATATTTATATTTTTTATATATAAATTATAATTCTGTGATAAATAATATATATATATATATATATATATATATATATATATTATGTATAAATATTCATGGATCTTGATACTTATGAAAAGCTGATTCATAATTATTCAGAATTGCACCAGCGCATTTCTGTCACGTGACTTAAATCACTTTTGTCGCATGATTATTACTAGTAATACTTCATTTTTAAATAATTTAATATTTTTAATTACAAAATCTGTGATAAGTACTCTAAAAATATTAAATAATGGATTAAGGTTTCTATAAGTAGCTATAGAGTTGAATGCAGATAATAAAAATAAAAATGGAAATAAATTATTTCTACAAAATACGTAGAGTAAGTACTCTTCTCTAATCCTTCACAGCACCCCTTTAAAAATTTCAAACTACATATTGAAATACATTCAAAAATATGCATGTGCAATCTTAAAAATCCACACACACGCACAAACATATACTGTTTATACAAATGCTTAAGGTAATCACTGTATATGCAAATATGAAAATCAATATCAATTCATTTAAATTTTAAAGTAAAATTGTGTATTAGAATTGTAACAATACGACGTTACAAAAACCCTAACAATTTCGAAAATAAAATTTTGTTACAAGAGAAACAGGATGAATTTTTTAGTTTTTTTTTATTATTATTATTATTACTTTTTTTTCTTTTAAATTTATGCCGAAATAAATTGTAGGTTTATATAGTATAGGTCTTTTGGAAATACATATTTATATGTATTAGTATGTGTATACTATATATATATATATATATATGATATATATATATTATATATATATTAATATTATATATACTATATATATATTATATATATAGTATTTAAGTAGTATTATATATATATAATGTGATATATATATATATTATATATTATATATAATATATATATAGATATATATATATATATATATATATATTATTTATTATATATATTATATATATTTAAAATATATATATATATATATATATATATATGATAAAAATTGTATATATATATATTATATATATATATATATATATATATATATATTATTTATATATATAGTTATAGTGATATATATAATATATATATATATATTATATATATATATGCGGAAAACCAGCTTTAACTCACTTCGATTAACGTGATATCAATTAACGCTTTTTTTTTCATTAATAAATCTGATATACGCCGGTTTATCTTCTAATACGACGTGGTATAAATACAACGCTGAAATTTTCCCTTTATTCACGCTGAGTAATTTTAACGATCAGCATTCTATCATCAGAATTGGATGAACAAAGTTTTAACTAAACTCCATTAAATGGAGGCGCTCGTCATAAAAGATCTTGCCCAACCAAGAATGTCAAAAAGCTTACAGCGTGAAGGATGGGAAGAGCCCCAAATATTTTCAGGTAAAAGAATTTAACCGCAGGGATTCGTTAAAATTTTTAAGAAAATGGAAATTGGGTGAAGAGCAAATTCTTTAAATTGATTCAAATCATGGGTTGAAATAGACAAATTCTGTCGCAATTTTGAAGCAGCCGTGCAACAATACTCGGAAAATTTACAATAAAAAAGAAATAGAAGATTTACCATACTAGCTCAGTATGTTTTTATTAAAAAATAATTCTCCTATATAATATATATATATATACTGATATATATATATATATATAATATATAATATACTAATAATATATAATATTATATAATATAAATATATAGTATTATTATATATATATAATATATATAATATATTATATATATAGCGTTGGTCTACGAGTTATGTTACAGCGGTGTATCACAGTACGGGATGTTTAAAGTATGAAAATGTGTAAGAATATAAGTTCGATAATTTTTATTCATTAAGGAGGATGGGATATGTTACGTTGGTTTCTGCGCACGCGCAATACGAAAGCCGGCACAACGATCGAATGCCGATGGGGCATGATATATTTTTTTATGGCTTCTGTGAAAATGCAACATAAAAATAAGGTGGGGGTCTTCCTCTCGACATTATTTGATACGGTTGTTCGTTCCACGCAATGTACCCATAAACAACTAGACGTCATCCGTAGACATCATGTGCCTACAAAAGCCGAAACGTGTCAATATGAAATAATCTAAATTAAAATACCTAATGCATACCCTTTTAGATTACATTGATATGTACTATGTAGCCTAATAAATACAGCCATGTGAATGTGTACAACCAACTAAAAGCTATCATATGGAGGTTAATGTCATAACTACAAATTATCGCGCTTTAAAGATGGGTAGTTAAACGTATAACTCAGGTGGTTTGTTTTAGTCAGAGACATACATTGGGAACATCCACCGTGCCCAGTATAGTAGGACGAAAAGCGATGACATGTTGGAGGTGTATTAAGC
>JABUQX010064055.1:12500-20000 GCA_015478945.1 Trachelipus rathkii
CATAGCATAATTTGTTTCTTACGGAAGTGGAGCAGTCGAAGAAATTGTTGTACAGCTGATACCATTGTGTTTACAATAAGAGGTTTTAAGCGCCTGGAGTGCGCTGAGTGATTCTGAATAAATTACATAAGGGTGGTCTTAGTTAAGTAATAGAATTCGAGAAAGGTCACTCATTAAAGCCATTAATTCTCCAGTAAAAATTTAAAGTATGCGAAGGGAGGGGGTATGGGAGAGGTTACGGTCAGGAAAGACAGCAGACGCACCCACACTGTCCCCTGTTTTAGAGCATTCAATAAATACTGGAGTAAATTTACCGTGAACTGCGGAATGAGACAGGAAGGATGCCTTTAACAAGGCAGCAGGGTGACTAGATTTGGAGAGAGAGGTCAGAACCAAGCAAATGGTGGGAGCGGGGAATATCCAAGGTGTATATTCTTCGTTTTTCATAAGAGAAAGGCAGCACCATTTGCAAAGGGATGTTGAGGAAGTTAAGGATGCTATAAACTGTGTTTGCAAATTGCCAGTAATTAGGATTCTGAGGTGTTTCCTTCAGAATCGGTGTCAGAGCAGACGGTATTGGGGTTTGAAAACGAAGGTAACTTGTGTACGTGATATATTCAATTTGAAGAGAGAATGGCATCACATTGGATTCAACTTCAAGGCTCACACTGGGGGACGATCAGAAGGCTCTAGTGGAGATACGGATCGCCTCGTTTTGGATGGGATCTAACAGGTGTAGTAGAGTTGGGGAGGACTGACTATATACTACACAACCATAGTCCAACTTCGATCGGATTAGTGCAATACAGAGACGTAAAATGGATTTGAGATCAGCACCCCAAGATTTTGATTCGAGATGACGTAATAGGTTAAACACGCTATGCCAAGTAGTTTTCAGGTGTTTAATATGCGGTGCGTATGTTAAGTGGTCATCTAGAATCAGTCCTAGAAATTTATCTTATGAAGTTACAGGAATGGGCGAACCATATAAGGTTAGGTTCGCAGGTAGAAGCTGGCAGGTTCTTAGATTCCCTTTTTTCTTAAAAAAGTACTGCTAAGGTTTTGGTGGGTAAGAAATGGAAGCCAGAAGAGCACCGAACCTGGATGAATCTATTTGACAGAAGGGATTTAATGAAAAGAGGGAGATTTCCACGGAAATCGAGCGAATGGAGTTTAAGGAGAGCTCCAGTTCTCCACGTTGTGTCAAAAGCTTTTTCAAGGTAAAAAAAAGACACCAATAACCATCCCACTAGTTGAGAAAGCTTCCCGGATGTCATGGTTCAGTTTTAACAAGGGACCCGCGGCCGAACGATTTTTGTGGAAAGCAAACTGGAAGTTTGAAAAAACTGGCGACTCTCCAGAACAGAGAGAAGGCGGCCTGAAACTATTTTCTCCATTAATTTACAGGCATGACAGGTGAGCAAAATTCTTCTTTTGGTTGTCTGCCAACTTTGAAACATTCCCAGGCTTCAGGATAGGGATTACAAAAGCTGTATTCCAAATAGATGGACAAGAAGATTCTATCCAGATTCTGTTATACAGATCTATAAAAAACGCTGATGACGAGTGGTCAATATGACGGAGCATAATGTACAAAATCATGCCTGGGCTAATGGTACCGTCTTTGCTATTTGCCAGTGCAGTTTAATACTCTGCAAGTGTAAAAAGTTTATTGTAGGTATGATCTTCCCCTTTTGCTGTTAAAAGGTTTGGCAATGCACTGTTAGTTATCAATATTTGAAAGGCATCAGGATACAGGAAAGATCTCGAGTGGTTAGCAAAACTATAACCTAATTCGTCTGCAATAGCAGCAGGATCAGAAATCGTGTCGGTTATATCAACCCATAACGGAGGACTGTGGGTGAGGAGTTGTTGAAGCGACAATATATTTTCTGTGCAACTTTCTCCACTAATGGAAGAGGAGTTGTGGAGCTGGCAGTCGAAATATAATTTCGAAAATATTGTTTGCGTGATTGGCGATTAATTCACCGAGATCTCGCCGCAGCTGCTTTAAAAATAATCATGCTTCGGTGGCACGGGTCCTTTTGTATTGCCTGTAGAGTTTCTTCTTCTTTCGGTTAGCTTGTGCGCAATTTTGGGACCACCAAAGGGGTTGGCATCCTCTTACCTGCGGAAGATTGCGGAATGCAAGCTTTCGCTGCTGTAATGACAACTTGCTGGAAGAAGTGAAAGGCATCATCAAAAGTCGGAAACCGGTTATTGAAGGGAGAAAGTGCGATGGCTGTGGCCTGATAAAAAAAGAGTCCACTCAGCTCGGTCATAACGGCAGCTGGAGTTGAATTTTAACATTGGGCTCGGTACAAGCTCATTTAAAGCTATTGGGTAATAATCATTGCCTTATAAATAATCAAAGCGGGACCAGGTAAAGCGATCCCTAAGAGAACGGGAGCAAAAGAAAATATCAATACAGGAAGAATTGTGTTTATCTAAACGTTCATAAGTAGGGAGTCCTGTGTTATGGCATCCCAGGGAATAGGGTGCTAGAAGATGTACAAGAATCTTGGACTTACACGAGGTGACAGAGTCATCTCATAAAGGGTAGCGGAGGTTGAAGTCTCCTAGTATAACAATCGGAGTAGAGATCTGCCTAAAAATATCAGCTAAATCGACCTTAGTAAATAGTTTGGAGCCAAGTAGATCAAGCAGACAGTAAGTCGGTGGACAAATGAATTCGCACTTCCACTGCATGATGTCTTGTTTGAAGAGGGACTGGAGAATAGGGGATAGATCTATGAATGAATATTCCCGCACCTTAACTATCAATGTCACCTTTTTCTATAAAAGTTATAGGCGATTTATATTCTGACGGTTGAAAGCAGTCGCTATGACATAGTCGAAGATCCTGCAAACATATGCACTTTGGTGTACATATATTTATTAGCTAAACAAGTTCTTCAAAATTAGAATGGTAGCCAGGACAATTCCATCGAAGGAAGATGGCAAATCTATGTTGTTGTAAATATTATGAGGAGGGTCTTTTTGAGACAACTGTCTCTATGTGGCCCATGGTAATGCTGGAGGTGGATTCAGACGAAGAAGAAAGACTGAGACGTGGGTCTCGATCAGGAGGGGCAATTAATACTGGTGGCAACGATAGTCATACAACAAAGATTTGGGTTGTAGGACCGCTTTTGGGAAGGAGTTTTCAGTGGTATTTGGTGAAGGGGCTTCGCCATGAATGCGAGATAAATTGAGTTCAACCAAGTCCATCTTATTGTGTGGATTTGGTTGGTTTGGTCGTTGAAAGAGCAACCAAAATGCTCATATTTAGGAATGGGAGCGATATCAGTATCTATCAAGCAAGCCGATTCAGAAATGTGTGGGGAGATATGGGATTGTTTTCATGGAAATGGGGAAGGGAGGTGTCACCGAAAAGGTGACATCTTTTTGAAAAGGTGTTGGGGTTGCAATATTGAGATTCGATGTAGGATTCACTGTTAACAAAGTCTGACATTGGAGATTTTGCCAGTAAATCATCATGCGAGTGGCTTTGGGAGACGGTACAATTTGAATTAAGAATAGAGACCTTTGGGTCCTCTTTCGTACCTTCAACAGATCCAGAACGCTTAAAGAGTTGGCGGCGTTTACGCTGGACGGTTTTCCATTCGTCTCTCTTGGAAGAGCAGAAAGCATTAGCTCTATTTGGAAGCTATTATTATCCATTTCAACCGCTAAAGCATAAAATCCTTTAGGGAGTGCTGAGATAGGAAATTTGGAAGAAGAGTTATAGGAGGATTCAGAAGAGCTGGAATAATCTGGCAAACTATCAGAGGGTTGATTGGTAGGTTGTTCGATTGCTGTGATTGTTTGGGTACAATCTGTTGAAATCATTGCTTTTGTGTTAGGAATAGATTTATGGCGATATGTCTACTGAGTTGCATTTTCTACGTCTAGGGTTAGTGCGTTTTGGTTTAGAAATTCGGATGCTTTTTATTTTAACGAATAAACTTTAGCCTGGTGATTATTTTTTACTTTGTGCTTAGTATCATCTATTTCAGGAATTTGAGTAATAGTGGATGGCGGATTAGGGAATAGAGACTCAGTCCCTTTACGTGAGTTTGGAAAACCTATTGGATAGGTGTGGGACAGTGTGTTTGACAGGAAATGTTTTTCAAGCTTTGTGTTGGATGAACCAACTTAGTTTCATTTTTGGTTAGTTGAAAATTAGTATTCGTTGTAGGGTTGTTGATGATATTTTGGACGGAAGATTGGATCAATGGCTGCTTTTGTACTATTTGAAAGTTGATAGTGTTTCCAATACAGGCAGGCAGGTTACAGTAGGATTTGGGAAAGGAGTTCTACAAAGATGGGGTTGTGTCAGCGAATTAACACGCGGAAGCATGGCAGCTGCTGCAATTGCAACAAAAGATTGCCTTTGTCTTGTAGGATATTTTTCATTCAGCTGGCGTATGGCACCTCTCCTGCTCTCCAAAACCTCCTGTTCAAAAAGATAAGACTAACATTTTAAGGAAGATGAACTCTGGGGTCCTCCACAGTTTTTGCAGTGTGATGTATTTTCACAGGGAATGAGAAATAATTCTCCGCAGACTGGGCATATGTCATCCGGTCCCTTACAGTATTTTCGGGGATTACAAAACCGTTGACATTTAAAGCAACGTCTGGGTCGAGGGATAAACGTGCGAACGCTGAAACTTGTGTACCCTATTTTCACCTTTGAAGGTGGATAAGAGGTATTAAAAGTTAGCAGTAAACGAGGATTTGGGGTGTCAGGCGAGTCCCGACTAGGGGGAAAGTTATAAATGTTTGTAACGGAAAATCTTTTCTACTGGAGATTTCTTAAAATAACAGCAGTACTTTCGTCTTGCTGTTCAAAAAAATAAATAGTGCCTTTAGATGTGTTTTTTATTTCATCAGTAGTAGAAATAAGAGGAATGTTTCCGAGAGACGTTACGGAAGACAAAATAGAACTTTGATTCCGGGAAGCAGCTTGAACGAGACGGAACCCATTTCTCATTAATGTGACTGGAATGTCTTCAACTCCAAAAGCTTCTAAAAGTGCATCGCTAAGAAGAATAGCTCTTTACTCAGTAAGAGCTTTGGAGATAGTGGATCACAATGTATAATATATCGGGAATGATGTATCAGCTGGCATTCCTGGAGGGGGTGCAGCATATGGAGTAAACGAATGAGAAAACTAGACAGAGGGCACCTTTGCGGTATTGCCCTGACCGTTTGGGTACCTGAGGTGTTAGGAGCATACCAGTCGACGAATCACTGAAAATATGCAAGGGACCCCTTGATGTAGGGGAAAGAAGAAAAGTGGGAATACCTGCAGGTCTAGAAGCAGTAGGGACCGAGGTGAGGTCAGGTTGGGAACCCGACAGATGGTTATTGTCGTTATTAAGCTCTCTTTGATTTAGTAACGTGTTTTCTTTAGTAGACTTTTCCGTAAAAGATTTAAACCACAAACTTCGTCTTCATGGATAAGCAATTATAGCAATAAAATAAATGAAACATAAAAGAAAATAGCAGGATGGGCTGGAAAGACGTATATGTTATAAGAAAATGTAATCCTTCTCCTTGCAACAGGTTGCAGGCCAGAGACCCACACAACATCCCGGACCCCACCCTGTAGGGTAGGCTGTGGATGTGGCCTCGTGGAAATCCTCCCAGAACTCTACACCGGTTTACCCCTTTGCACCTTATATCTTCTCATAAAACCCGAGATTATACACCACCATGCAGAACAGCATGGTAGATCTTGGTTGTAGGAGGACCAACTTCCAAAACGTTATCGAATTTGGACACTTCAAATCTCTCATCCTGCAAAATTATTTAAGACTTTATTAACAGTGATATTGAATGTTCTAAATTGATGAAAAATAATAGGAAAGAATCAAATTTGAATCTATCAACCAAAAGGTAATTGGGAAACAATGTTAAAAAAAAGTTTAGAAACTCTGAAGGGAATGATACTGAATATTTTAAACTGAAATATAACGAGAGAATGTCAAAAATAAAATATAAATTTCAAATTCAGCGGTCAAAAATCTATCACACGTGCTGGGGAGTTGAGGGGACCAGCAAGATCTCGTATTCGGTTCTTATCGCTTATGAAATGCACAACGTTTACTATGAGGGCCTACTCCACAATAAAAATCAATACCCCCTTACCGGTATATATATATTATTATATATATATATATTATATATATATATATATATATATATATATATATATAAATACTATATATATATATATATATACTATAGATATATATATATATATGGATTATTCCAGGATCTTACTCCAAAGCAAATTTTGAAGGGAAATTTAAACAGGGAATATAAATATCCGTTTAGTTTTTTTGGGATTTAATACTATATAAAACAAAACAATTTAAATGTATTTTGAACTTTACCAACCATAGTCAAATATATTTCTATATACATTATTATTATATATATAAATTAGTATATATATATATAGATTATATATATAATATATATATATATAATTATATATATTATATATTTTATATTTATTATATTATATATATAATATATTATATATATATAAATATATATATATATATATATATAATTATATATATATAATTATAATTATATATATATATATATAGTATTATATATATATATATTATATTATATTATATATATATTTTATTATATATAATAATATCTCAAAAACTACAATAGCTACAGGGGAAAGGAATACATTGTTGGAACTGGTAAAATTTTACGGAGGAAACTGTAAAAAAAAAAACATATTCAAACTACAATAGCTACAGGGAAAAAAATAAAAAAAGGGAAAAACATACAAATTTTTTTTTTTGTTGGAACCTTGTAAATTTTGGTTAGAACAAGCGTACAAATAAAAATAAAATCAAAAAATAAAAATTGGCTTTTTTTTTTGGGGGGGGAGGTCGAGCCGGCGGGGGACATAATATTTATATATATATATTATTATATATATATATATATATATATATTAGCTATTAAAAGTTTATACATATAGTACATATAACTAGTAAATTCCTATAAATATTTACAGCATATATATTATATATATTTATATATATATATATATTATATATATTATAATGCGTGTATATATTACATATATGAACCTATATAGGTGAACATATCTCTATATATAGTATGTATACATATATACATATATATATATATATATTATATTATATATATATATATTATATATATATATTATATATAATATAATTATTTGAAAAGGTTTACAGCGCATAATAGGGGGCTGCGAGCCGACGGGGAACACTGGGGGGACGTTTCCCATACCCGTAGGGGAGGGGCGGAGGAACCCCGCGCGACACCCAAAAAGAGCGGGGTCCGGAGACCCTCCTCGGAGGGGCGGGAAATAGCCCTACCGTAGTTCCCCGGAGGCCGAGAGACCGACTCTGCCATCGGTGCGGTATACCCTTGGGTTATTCTTTATTTAAAAAACAAAAACAAATTTAC
>JABUQX010064055.1:25000-28131 GCA_015478945.1 Trachelipus rathkii
GAGATTTAATTGCTTTATATAAAATGAAACATATCTTTCTTTCTGCTTAAATTTGTGAATTTTGGTTATGAAATAGTCAATGTGACAACCCTGAACAGAATAGAACAAAAAATAGTAATTCTTCATTATTTTAAAAAATAAATTAATAATAATAATAATAATAATAATAATAATAAAATAATTAATAATAATATATATAAAATAATAATAATAATAATATAATAATAATAATATAAAATAATAATAATAACAAAAATAATAATAAAAAAAAAATAATAATAATAATAATAAATAATAATAATAATAATAATAATAATAATAATAATAATAATAATAATAATAATAATAATAATAATAATAATAATAATAATAATCATACTTTATTATTCCTAAAAGTATATTATAATAATAATCATAATAATCAATAATAAAATAACATAATATAATAATAATAATCAATAATAATAATAATAATAATAAATAATAATATAATATCATAATCAATAATAATAATATAATAATATATTTTATTACGGAATTTTTGCTTTGGGTTATTTTGACAATGTTGTATTGCTCTGTAAACGCTGCCTCTGTTATTTAACAACTTTGGTCTATTCAGTATTTATTGTAAGTTCAGTATAGTTGTCTAGGGTATCTGATAGAAAGAACTTATTGATAGGTTTTGCTTTAAAATTACTCATGATTTCTGTTACAATTAATATTGATTATGCATTATCAGATAAGATAGAAAAATAAGTCTAGGTTAAGTTTTGTCTGTGTGATGTTTAGCTCATTTACCATTGATCATGTTAGGAACTTTGTATGATACTGCAATTATATCTTTCTGCTGAAACGGTCCGCTTAGTTTATTTATTATTCAAATCGATGGTATTTCAAGTTAAATTTAATATGAATAATTTTTTTAAGATACAAAACTTTTTGTTTACATAAAGAATTTTTTTTATAATATATGATATAATAATAATAATAATAATAATAATAATAATAATATAATAATAATAAAATAATAATATAATAATAATATAATAATAATAAAATAATAATAAATAATATAATGAATAATAAATATATAATATTTCTTGTAATCTAAAATTATAATTTAATTATAATTATAATAACACAATATAATAATAATATCAATAATAATAATAATAACTAATAAAATATTTAATAATAATAATAAATATAATCACTAATATAATAATAATAATAATAATAATAATAATAATAATAATATAATAATAATATATATAAATTATAAATAATAATAATATATAAGTGAAATAGGAAATAACTTCAATGAGCTTATCTTATTTCTTATCAGTTTTGAGATCGACATCATATATCACATCATCTCGTTATTAACATTTCCTTCAATTATCTTCCATCCAATAGGTTTCAAGTTCCGAATATTTATTTAATTTGAGAGTAAGTACGAAGGTCGAATCGGTGTCCGACATTTGAAAATTTTATTGCAAATAAATTAAAAAATAAACAAATATTAAAATATTTAGAACCAGTAATCTAGTGGAAAATCAAACTTAAAACCACAATACTATATATATATATATATATATTATATATATATATCTATATATATCTATATACATATATATTATTATTTATTCATATATTATATATACTATATATACATATATTATATACTATATATATATATGTATTATGTGTGTTGAATAAAACATGAAGAAATTTTTAGCCCTTAAAGCATCTTTTAATAAAAAAGAGAGGATATAAAATCGGTATCTAACAATACTGATCCTCTGATTGGGTAGCCCCTCCGTATCTTATTTGCTACTCATATTATATATATATAATATATATATATATTAATCTATATATATAAATCATATTATATATAATATATTTATATATATTATATATATATATATATACTACTATATATTTACATAGGGGACATAATATATATATCTATATATATTAATAAAAAGATTATTGTGATTTTTAAAATGTAAATAAAATTAAATTAGATACACATCATCATTACACCATTTCTAAGATTTAGAGCAGTGTTAATGTTAAGGCAGAAAAAGAGATAAAAAAATTATATATATAAATTATAAATTATCTCAAAAACGGCCCATGTGTGCTGGAAAAGTGAAACAACAACTCAAATAATCATACACTGTTTGTTATAATCTATATACATTTATATATATATATAACATATATATATTATATATATATATATATATATATATATTATTATATATATATATTATATTATATATATATTTGATATACAATATGTATAATATATTATATATAACAATAAATATGTATAAAGGCCCTGTGGATCTGCATATAAAAATATATTTATATTATCTATATGATATCATATATATACGGGCTGTTATGTTTTTATGACAAGTGAGTTTGATATTCATTTTAATAAAGTTGAATTATATGCAACTCACAGTAATTCAAAGTGTGATCGGACATGATTTCAAATATTATAGGACCTGTTTTGTTTAATCATGCATCACAGAGCTTTTTTATCTCTTATATTTCTTTTATATTATATTTTTTTTTTTTATTATATGCTTTTTTTTAATATATTGCTAGTATATGAATACAACACGAATTTATGTGGTAACGGAATGATTCAAAAGTTCAAAATATTGTTTAAAATATAATATACTAATTTATTTTATATTAAATTTTTTTCAAAAAATGACATATTTTCGGATAATTACTATATAACACTAAAATATACTTACATATTTTATCATCAGAATCGTTTTTATATATTATATAAGATACCCTGAGATACGCATAGATATACGATCGGGGGTCCTCGGCTCTAGGTGGACAGAGGAGTACTTCGTCTCCCTCTCTTCCCGTCGAGAATGAGCCACTAAAAACATATATTTCCCTAAAAATGAATGAGTATTTTTTGTTTTTTTTTTTACTTTTTTTTTGTAAAATAAAAACAAAAAAAGAAGAATTAATATTTCTTTATGCACCGGTGTTGCCGGGTTATCCGAAAATATTTTATTTTTAAAAAAATATTTAATTATTGATTTTTCAAAAAATTATTTAAAATATTTTCACTTTTGATCATGTTCGTT